>JAOEGT010082649.1:0-14829 GCA_025447795.1 Speoplatyrhinus poulsoni
AAAATTAAATTAACTTAAAATCAAATCAAATTATTATCATGATTTATGTTAGGCCAGCAGAGAAGGCCTTGCTGGCCCTGACGGCCCACCACTGATATATACAGATATATTACTTATTTTTTTGGTAATAAGTAGTCAATAATTGCACTGATTTATATTTAAAATAGAATTTATAGGGTACTTTTAGTATTTAGGCTAAATTCTTGGAACTATTTTGAGGCTTCATTGCTGTGGAAAAACGGTCAATTGGAGTGAACGGAGATGACGTAACTCTCTCTCTCTTTACATGGCTCAGTAGGCGGGGGCTCCACAGTATAATTGCACAAATGTATACAGATAGGTTAGTAGGACAGGTAAATATAATAATAATAATAATAATAATAATAATAATAATAATGTTTGAATTTTAAATCATTCTTATTTAAAAAAAAGCCTTATCAAAAAACGTAAGGATGTCCATTAAGGCTGTCCAAAGATATCCAAAAAGCTGGACCAATTTAAATGTGTAACATGTAGTTAAGCTAAAATTCCACAAAAAAATATATGCAAAACAAGCCAGTCAAAGTGTTTCTGGAGTCCAGCAAATACTCCCACTCTGCACAGATATCCAGTCAGTTTTGTTCAGCTCAAAGGAAGAAAAGGTCTGCCGTAAATGATGGTATGACATTATAATGATACCGGGCCTTTACCACCAAACATTTACACAATTAACGCTATAGAGCATGGCTACATGTAAAGATTGGGCTATTGGGTTGGTTTGATACTACCGCTGTGATAGTGAGAATGAGGAGAGCAGTACGCTCCAATTACCATATCTGAGCTACGATCTCACTAAAGTTAACTGGCCAGGGGAATTCATAGCTACTGACCCAAGTCTGACATAGATTTCAAAAAGGTTTAGCAGGGAGCCACACCTCACCTGCCCTCCTCCTTATGAGTATCACCCATCCTCCTTCTTGTGAGTTTTACCTGCCCTCCGCCCTCCTTAACATGAGGGAAGAGAGAGAGAGAGAGAGAGAGAGAGAGAGAGAGTGAGAGTGAGAGAGAGATCCTTACGTCATACAGCATTTATAGCGCACTGTAATCCAACCTTAATGGGTTAAATGTGGCATGACCTCTGGTTGGTCTGCAAGCTGGATATTGTTAATGGCTGCGTCATTGTTTATGGATGAAGTATTTATACCCTGGCCACAGCAGAGGGTGATAGGCTAAAGTTTCCTTGCAGGGCAGGAGAATCAACACCCCTCCCCCTCCTCCTCCTCCTCCTCCTCCTCCGCCTCCCTGCCCCCGCTGGGTGAGCTGGAGGAGCTTTCCAAGCGCGGGAAGGTGGTTGTCAAGACCACCGCTTCACGCGTGGGAGCTATCAGAAGGTGGGCTGACACCGTGCGACGCCACGCATTGTGACCCCACTTTCCATGCAGTTGGAAACAGATGCTCCTGCCACAGGTGGATGGAGCCTGGGAGCTATTCCTGGTAAATTAGTAAAGACAACATTTGCTCCCCAGGTTGAGGCTGCCATGACGGGGCGAGGATGCGAGGCGGCAGAGTGGAAAACACAAGCTGAACCCCCCCCAAACACTCACACACACACACACACCCTGACAAGCCTGCTGACTGGCTCCCCATGCACTCCATCCAGCACCTATTACCTATTCATCCCAGGTACAGTGCGGAGGAGAGTCCGACTGTCCGGGGGAATACAGGCGGCGCGGTGAAGAGAGTCTTGACGCCCAAGCGGTTTGAATTGATTTATTTACACTATGGCAACGAGCGTGTCACCTTTTCCATTGAATAGTGGCGGTGTGGTGTGTGCCTTATGCTGCTTAATGCTTATTATAATTATTGAATTGTTATAATATACGGTAGCTATACTAAGTTATGAGGATATATCTGTTAACGCATGTGTATGGGTTCTCTGCATGGCGTTTTTGGAATTTAACGCGTTTCTGACATAGAAGGCTGTCATACATTTTCTTTAGGCTTGCTAGTTATCTCATGGCGGGTCTCATGGAGTCTTGTCCTTTTGAACCCTGATGATAATATGTTAAAGAAATTGCCCTATCCACATTCTGCAATGTACATTCAGAGCTTGGGGTCTTATTAATTAATAACGGCAATTATTGTGCTCATATTTAGCATTTTAAACAAACTACTAATTATGGCTAATTGGTGGGTCAAACCCAGCCATCCCTCCAGCGCTACAGTGATAGCAATGTCCTCTATCAACACTCATGGAGATAGACTGTAGCAGTAATGAGCTGAGGTTTGCACGATTACTTTTCTGTGTCCTCTTTAAGGGTGTGATGGGCCCATCTTGTTCCCTTTGAGTCCTTTGTGTCCGGCGGAAGTGAATGTTCTGCAGTCGGATTTGGTATTAAATAGTTATTCCTCTCTGCAGGGGGACGGCGGATAAAACCAGTTCACACAGTCAGCGTGATGGGCAGTAAACGGAGCGAGGGGGCTATGTAAATGCTAACTTGGCTGCAACTGCTCAGTTGGGAAATCAGGTGGCCATTTGAATATTCAACCTCAGGGCCAGCTCTCTAATTCCTTTTCCCTCAACGTGCCACACAAGGAAAAAGGAAGTGACAAAATGGCAACGAGTGCACAGGCAGGAATTTGCATTTTAATGTGCCTGTCGGAATCACTTTGGCTAAGAGCTCAGTGCATGAGGGGCCCAACCCCATGGGTCAGCACCAAACAACCAATAATAGCCGTCTCCCAGAAAACAACACCCGGCGTGGGAGGAAGTTGTTCTCAAATAAGACAGAGGGATCTCTGATATCGAGAGAAGCGAGGGAATTTAGCTGCGAGAAGCAGGCGATTTAGGTGAAAGCCAAGGATTTAGGCAAGGTGGAACAAGAACACAGGCTAGACATCGCTTCGGTCTCGTTTGAAGCTCCGCTTATGTCAACAAAACCAAAGACACCCTTGAGCATGAAAGATGCTTTCCTATAATGACAGCACGATTGTCATTAATTGCAAATGCTAATTATTATTGTGTTGCTGAAGGACATTTGAAATAACATCTCAAAAGTAAAAGCGTAACAGCAAGGACTGGATATTTGAAACAACAAACCAAAAAAATACAACAACAAAAGGAAATACAAATATTTTCTACACAATATATATTAATTTGTCCACTCCACATGACAATAATGACATAAATCAACATTTGGCAGAAGTGGAGTTGCGCATCGAGCGCCTTGTTTAAATTGATTAACTTTTAGCCTCCCAGCGCTAGCAAGAGTGGATCTTCTCGCATATTGACTGGGGCCGTGTCGCGCAGACCCAAGGACACTGAGTGAGAGGTGTTCAGGCGTTTCCGCTTTCAGGGACGGTCAAAGAGCAGACAGGCGGCCAGCCGGGGCCAGACATCAGGAGGACATTAAGTATAGCCAGAGCCATTACACAGACAGGAATATATATATATAAAGGTGAGGAGGCCCTTTTGTCCTTTGAAGCTTTTAGCTTTGTCTTGAGCTTTGCCATTGAGAAATAGCACTATTAGAGACCCATTTATAACACTCTTTTCAGACACGAGCGTTGCAGAGCCACACTTCCAACAAAGCAGTTGGTATTTCCGCAATTTCCCCACCTTACTTTGTCCGTCACTTAACACCAGCATACGGCTTTAACTTGCACTTCCCTCCTCCACAGCCTACCATTTCCTACAGCGTTAATATTTCTCATTATTTTTGTTTATCCTCTCAGTCAGTCTGGCTGCTCTCTCCAGACCTACCCTCGTCACTAAAGCCTTTACCACCCTCCTGTAATCTGACCCTGCCATCCTTCCCGTTATTGCACCAACACTCCCATATCCATTCCTAATGCAATTGGCGGAGGACTTCCCGCTCTCCGTTGCCCCCCGTTTTCACTTAATAATGCCCATCTTGTTGTTTTCAGGGCCTCAAACAGAATTTCACATCAATTGAATTGTACGCCTCCTTTCAGAGCGTCTACCAAACACCTCTCCTCGATGCGCCACTTTTCTTCCACTCTATAGTTTGTTTGTTTGTTTGTTTTGAAGGCCTACATGTGGTGAAGGAACTGATTGGAAAGATCAAAGGTATGAAAGAAAGCCACATTGCCTTCTCATGCATCTAGCACTTAATGTGCTTAGTTCTGTCTACATGCCTACGTTGAATCCCCTCTGATGAATACGCTCTGATTATATTGTTACAATGAGTTTGCTCCACTGGTACTTTGACCCTTTGAAACGGACAAGACTATATCATTGGTAGCACCATAACAGCCCCTGCTTGCATCGTAGGGACTCCTGTGCTCCGCGGGGGGACGAGGTAGAAATAAACATTTTTCGTCTCGAGCTGCACATGATCGCATCGCAGCTGCAAGGAAACCCGCTGCTCTCCTCCTCCAATCAGAGACTGTCTGTGGGGCCTGTAGGGACGCCATGTGTATACATAGAGTGGAGTATATGATCTCACATGGCTCTTCTGAGTAATCACTTTGTGGAGGGTGAGGGTGGGGGGTAAAATGAGAGAGGGCCTTTGGGCTTAGCATGCAGCTGATAGCTTACTTGATTACCTGCAGCTTTCCGTAACTCCACTTTCACTGCCCCGGCTCTGCAACCTCGCTCGGCTGATCCTATCGATTTTGCCCCCTTTCCCCGCTTCTCTTCGCTAGCCTTCTCTTATTTATTTACACATTTAATCTGCGGCAAACTCTGCCTCTAATGGCTGAATAAAAAGCCCCGCAATTGTCTCTCAATTGCTGTGTGCATCGGGGGAAGTGGCCTTCACGTCCCCCCCCCTCCCTCACCATCCACTTTCCCTTCTCCGCGTCCCGCCTGCTCATCTCCACAGTGGTTGCTGCATGGGCCCCAGGTGCCAGGCACTGGGTAATCCATGTTAAATTGCCACTATGCCTGAGAGATAGCTAGTTATAATTAGAAGTACATTATGGATCACAAGGAAATCTGAAATACATGGTCCATTATCCGCAAGCTAACTGCTTTGGCGGCACAGCAGCTGAGGTGGCTGGGATGTGAACAGGAGATTGTGCTACTACACTATAAAAGAAAGGCTGGATCTGGAGTGTAATGATCACTTCCTGAAGCTTTGACTGCATGTTCCCTGAAGCCCAAGGTGTTGAGTATCTATTGTGCTCCCGCCAAAGCCAAGGTACATGCTAGGAAATGACTGATATATTCTAATATTCATTAGTTTCTGCAAAATTGCAATTACACAGTGCCGTCTTTATAGTTTGTTTTGAAAAAATACAATGTAGGCTGCGCTGTGGACAGAAAAAAAAAAATATATATAAATCTTTTTTATTAATTACTGTAGTATTCAGCAAACTTGAAGGAAATTAAGAATTCAGATTCGGTTTGACAAATTGCCTGGTTATTGGACTTTTGGCAGAGGAGGGATTTTGGAATTGGTCCGTTTCCAGAAGCTTGGATTCTAACTGCATTTTATATGACAGTAATACACCCTGAACCCACTGTCTACACTGGAGTTACTCAGGCAACAGGACAAGCATCAATTTACCTTCCTCCTGATTTAGTTGGCTGTCACAGGTATTTGGACAACTGCTCCAGTGCAAAGTGGAGTCTTATTTTATGTTATGGCTGTGTAATTCACCCACATTTTCTTATCTTCCATATCACATTTGTTTTTAAATTCTCATCTGTATCGCTGTTTTGCTGTTGAAGCAGTGGCCCGTTGGCAGTGGAGATGTGTGAGTGTGTGTGATTCTTTTTTGTCCGGCTCTGGATATAAGAGTGTGAGAAAGGCGGCCAAACATTGGCCAACTCCCGGAGATGTTTACTCCACCATCGGCACACACCGCTTTGCTGCCAAGGTGGAGGAGATGGTACAGAATCACATGACGTACGACTTATGACTTACTAACAAGGTAGTGATATTCCCAATTTACAAAATGTACATTTATAATATCAACAAATTGGTTAAAATAAGTTTTGATATGCTCGATTTTGTATAGGTCCTTGTACTCCCCTAATGGCAGGGTTGGGGCTTGCATTCTTCCTCTGGGAGTTTGCAATGTGTCACATTCAGGTTCAGTCGAGGACACGGGACTTGACGGGAACTCCCTGAGGTGCCAAGTGGGCAACGTTAAACTTCTGCTACAAGCATGATATCCTGTGGCATTACTTTTTAATGGAAGGAAACACATTTGCAGGTAAACTGCCAAGATATTAAATTCATGGCTTAGATAAAATAAAAGTTCCCCACACACGAACGCTCGCACCCATTACCGTAGGATGCCTATTCATGCTATACGGAAAGATATGCAATGGTCATGGCTTCTGTTGAACAGTAACAGATGTATTTTCATTCTCGTTATCATAAATCACTTTAACATGTTGGCTAAACTCACCTTGTAATTAGCTATGCTTGGCAAGTGGATGGCTTCTTGGCTGCTGTGGGTGTTCATTTTGTGATTCTGGCAAGTGGTTTGCCTAATATTCTCAAAGAACCATTCCCCATGTAAAGCCAACCTGTATGCTTGGACTCATCCCAGTGTATTGTACGCCAACTAAAATGTGTGCATAGTTTTCAGGGTTTCTTAGGAATGTAATTATACACATGACATCGCAGCTGTGAATTTCATTTCACCGTATACCATTTTAGGTCACACTATGTTGAATATCCTGAACGTATTTTCAATTGTTAACATAGCAGCCTGACTATTTCAACAACATGGAAATTCAAATGACAGACATTACTTTTGAAATGACGGTAAAACGACTAGTGTGACTAAATGTAATTTAGCCATTATTTTTATTATTATTGTTATTATTGTTATTATTATTATTATTATTATTATTATTATACACCACAAACATAATTGTGGTGTCAAACAAGCCAGTCAGATTTGGCCACACGTGACATCATTTCAGGATTGTCACCTATAGCATTCCACTCCTATCCATCTAGGGTCATGTGCATGTACTGTATGTTAATGCTTCAATCAACATCTTACTTTCAAATAGAATCCAAGCACAATGCTGCACAACTCCGCCTGATTGAAAGTAAGTCTATAAAAAAAGGATTTGCCAGGCATGATTTTAAAATACCCCAAATTATAACAAATATATAACACTAATTCAGCTTATTAAATGTGCACCCTACTTTTCATACTGAGCAGACTGCAATCATAAGGAGAGCACATGGGAATGAGTCTGAACTGCAATCACCAGGCAACACTTGTTCAATAGGGTTCATAGGTTTGGTGATTATAGGGCCATATCTTCGCGGCATCTCAACAGGTGAGGTCGAGATGAGACCGTGTGCTGGAGCCACTGAATGTTCCACGTTCCCTCCTCCCCCTGGCCAAAGGGGCACAACGCTGGCTGCCCCCCCACAGAACCATCTGCTGGCTGTCAATACAGCTGTGCCTCAGCGCCATGTCGCACACTAATTACGATAATTAGAGTGTCGAAACACACCGGACACCCCACGGACCTCCGAGGAACACCTGCATTAAACATGTTAAAAAATAAAAAAAGGAAACATATTTGCTCTTCATTTTGAAGGACTATAAAACTGTACGCAAAAAAAAAAGGTTTTGTGTCTTTACAATCAACGTTTATAGGATGACTCATTGTGTCATGTAATCAATTACACACAAAAGCAGGCATGCTTGAGAGAAATGAGAGGGAACACAATGATTTGTTTATATTCCAGAGAAAGTCGGGTTCCAGCAGAGGCACAAAGAACATCAAAGTCATATCTGGGTTTTTTACATTCTGCTTGGGCACTTCTTTTGACCATATTTTTAAGAAAACACAGGCATCACCACTAATAACCTGACCACCTAGAACATTCTCTCTCTCTCTCTCTCTCTCTCTCTTTCTATCTCTCTCTCTCTTTCTCTCTCTCTCTCCATCCTCCCATTTTATTTGATCTGTTACCTTGAACTTTCCCTTCCTTCTTATTTTTCTATTTTGTGTAATCTGAGAGAAAGCGTCAATGCCGGGCGTCAAGCTGTGTCACCAGGCTGACGTCTGACACGGCCCTGGGAGCATAGTCAATAAAGCCGTCTAATTGAGTGCCACTGGCTGCTGTTTATTGACAAAATAAGACCGGGGAATTAGGTGCGTCTCGACCGGGGCGCTCTAAGCCCCTGGTACCACCCACCCCACACACACACACACACACACACACACACACACACACACACACACACACAGACACCAATCACCCTGCCTGTCGACATCTGTCCACTTCCCATCCATCACCGGTGTGGCTTGCTTTGCACCCCGTGACAAGAGGAGAGCAGCTCAACCTGGACGCACGCAATAAAAAATAACCACTTTAGCTCCGTTGCCTTGACGGGATGTCCCACGCAGAAGCAGGACGCAATGCGGCCATGTGAGACAGAGGAGGCAGAGGCACTTTACACAGGGGCATACGCATCTCTACACTTATGTCTGCCACGGCAACATGCGCCGGTAATGGGACAGCTGAGCAGGTTTGTCATGGCAAACGTAACCTCTGTTAGTAATTCATTACTCCTCTAAGCGCTATCTCGGTTGCCAGATAAGACTCCTCGTGCTCCACCCCACCCCCCCACCGCTTCATTAGCGACCAGCCGTAGCGGCGCGCCGAGGGACATGGACGCTATCTGCCACTCGATTGTTCAATGGCGCCGCGCTCGTCGTCCGCCGGCTTCTCCCTTCCCCAAATTAACTTCAATCAGGTGATAACGGGGTGTTGACTAATCGCACCTTCTCCAAGACGTCCCTTACAGAGGGTTATCTGACTACATGCAGCCAATGTCAAGAGAGAGGGAGAGAGAGAGAGGGAGAGGGCGAGAGAGGGAGAGAGAGGGAGGGAGAGAGAAAGAGGAAGAGAGAGGTGGTAAATTTACTGCATTTATAGAGCACTTTTTGAACCTTCTGGCCACTCAAAGTGCTCTACAGTATTGCCTCACATTCACCCATCCACACACACATTCGTACACCGATGGTGGTGTCAGCCTTGCAAGGTTGCTCAGGGACACCTCAACCCTTCAGGAGGAGTTAGCGATACTGAAACCAGTGACTTCTCTATCACCCGTTGGCCCTGCTCTACCGCACCGCTGCCGCTCAGAGAGAGAGGGAGGGTAGAGAGAGAGAGAGGGAGGGAGGGAGATAGAAAGAGAGAGAGGGAGGGAGGGGGAGAGAGAGAGAGGGAGAGAGGGAGAGTTATTGTAATGGCAGTCTGGACTCGAGGGTTCACACCACTGTCCCTATAGGACACGCCTCCTCTGAGCCGTTTGTATGAAACCCCGCCCATTATCCCACCTTCTCCCTCTCCGAACAGTGCTGCCGATCTCTGTGACCATGTGGAGGAGGATATAAGGGGGCGGCTCAAGTCACAGGCCGCAGCTGACAGTGACAAACGAGGCGTCTGACCCTGTGGTACTCTGGACACCCTCTGGACACCCTCTGGACACTGAGGGGTGCGTCAATTAAAAACAAGCGTTCCCGACGCCAACCCTCCCAACCCGGCCCAGGCTCGGCTGTCCCCGCTCTAACCCGACACGGTTGAAGGCTAGCGGCAACCAACCGTAGCCCATGATGTACGCTTACCGGGAGACGGAGGTGATGGAGGGAGATGGGTTTGACTGGACGACAATGAGACAGTGGACTCCCCTCCCCTGGCACCGCCACAGAGGAGTTTTTGTCATGGCAGGCAAGGCAACGGAAGAGATGCGTACAGCTGGAAATGGGCAGATTGATTGATTCACAGCAGCTGTAATGCATCAGAGAGTTACCCAGGAGGAGACTGTTTGGCATTTCCTCCCTAAATACGTCTAGAGAGACACAAATCAGAAGCACTGGAGTCTCCAGAGAGATTCCCATCACCGCTGCTATATATAACAGTAATCTTGTTAAGCCTCAAACCCGCCTGGGCCCCGTCAGGCAGAGCGATTTGCTCTATAAGCGAACACTTGGACTGTAAATGGGTTTGAACCTGTTTGCAGGAACATACACAAACACGTGCCCGTGGTCCGTTTGGATGAGGAGCCTTACGGCATGAACAGATCGCATTTAATTAGAGCAAGGGCCTAACCTGTATGATCTGACACAAGCCCCTAATGGCAGCCGTTAGGGTACTTTTCTGTTTACCTCCACATTTGGAGACCCTCTTTAATTAGAAATTTATGTTTTTCCAAGCAGAACATCTCACGCTCCTGTCCTAAATGGCCCCAGAAGAACTTCACACATTCTCCACATGTTATTCTTGCAAATAACATCTGTGGCTCTAGAAAAACAGAACACAATCAAATTGTGGCAAAAAAAGCTTGGCGGACATATATAAAAGTTGATAGTTGTTGTTTAGTAGTTGTTTTCTCTGTTTTTATTTAACAGATATATGTGTTTATTGTGGCTTACCTTTGACAAGAATAAAATACTGAATGATAACCAGACATGGGATGTTTATTTACCCACCTGAACAACTGAAAAACATCTATGTTTAGCGGCAGCAATCTGTCGGCCTCAATATGACACAAAGACAAGTGATAACCACTGTAAATTGAGGGTGGCAGATAACCAAAATGCACGCTAGCAAAGAATGTGCTGTGCTGATGCAAAAGGCATCAGCACAGTGCCTCTACACTCGCCCCTTTACCATACAGCATAAATTACCCCCCACCAACGAAAAAGTGAGGAAAATTTCCTCAGAAGCCCTCAGTGACTCCATCAGTCGGTGCATGCCTATCTGCAAATGCCAGCTCATTGCTCAAGTTAGGCCCCACAGTTGGACTCCAAAGGATGCTCACTGCTCATTCTTATGCAGCCTTCCTGCCAAATGGGAACATCAACTAGGACGAGGAAGAAGCCTGAAGTTATCCTTGACTTCATATTTGGTGCACAGAGATATCAGAATAAGCTAGTTAAGGAAGCAAACGTGTTTGATTGGATGGGCTGGAGCCTCTAAATACACAAAATTCATAGTGACAGAAGATACGAGGGGTGCAGAAGTTCTGCTGGGTTTGGGGGAGAGGGGCAGAGTCTGGTGCCTTAAAGGGGTAGTGTGTATTTATCTTAGAAAAACTACACAGTATACATTCTTTTTATCTTTATGGGTCCTGTATGTATTTATCTGGATGCATTTCTCAACTTGCATCCAAACAATGTGGAGTTGTAACTGTAGAATTAAAGAATATCATTCAGATAATTTGATGTAATATGCTAACTCTATAGGCCAGGAAAGAAAGCTCAAAAAGGGTCTGAATCTTAAGAGTGTACCGGTAGTCTACTTGCAACTTTGCTGATATGTCTGACCCATGTACCGGTAGGCCTACTGTATGCCTGTTTTTTATTTAGATGATATAGCCTACGTCTAGTAAATATAATGAATGCACGTTGCCGTTTAAAATAACAACCAAAGAATGGACTCGTGGTGTTTGTTGTGGCACACCGAGTTTCTCAGAGACACACTGACAGTCATTGTTCTGTCTACGCTACTGCCAACACTACTCTTACATTAACTGAACTGTGATGTAATATAAAATTAATGAATTGAACTGGGAGCATAATTTTTATGGGGCAAATTGGTCCTTCAAGATGTGCTATCCTTGAAATCTTAAATAAAAATGTTATAATAAAATTTATTTTTTTATATGTTGGGGTAACAGAGTAACCTGCCACACCAGATGGTTTTTTACACACCCATATGGGAAGCCGTCCATTTGTTTAGAAAAGGGCAGGCACCTTCAAAAAATATTTGGCAGGTGATTGGATGAACTGACGGTGATTGTCCATCACTGTGGATTAACGTCACACCTAACTACACCTGTAGCTGCCAGTAGCACGCTGGTTGATCAGAGCCACTGTGAATCTATAGATTTCAAGTCGTCCAGACTGATTCTCAAAGGCAAACTGACCCCATAAACACATTGTGTAAGATTACCGTAGACAGTATCCACAAGAATGGAAGACAGAACATCTTCCTGAATTCCAGGTTGTGGGAGGTGAGTAATTCATACGCCATTATGTTTTTATGATTGTATTCCTTTTAAGACACTGGGGGTTTCCAGCTGTGGCTTAGTTAGTCAAATAAGAGGACGGTATTACAAGGTTTGTTCTCCATTTCCATTTCTTGCTGCTTTCCTCACTCTCCATCTCTGTCTTGGGGCCACTGTGTTATGGCTGTGTCTCACTCTCTAGAGTCTCTTTGTGTCCCACAGTCACAGATGCCCCCCCCCCCCCCTCCCCTCCCCTCCACCATCTGTCCAATGATGGTGGGGAGTCTCAGAATGCAAGGCCATGCCAGACTCTGTACCCCAAGCTCCTCTGCCACACAATTAAGACATTAATGGTGGGCGTCAACTGGAATGGTTTTGTCACACTGTGATTGAAAACAGCTTTAATGGAAATATATCACTTTTAAAACAGGACGGGAGAGGTGGTGAGTGGGGGAGTGAGTCGAAACTAGTTAATTCCTGATGGTTTCTGCCCTCTTGTAGTCAGAATTTCTGCATTGCCTTTTTCTTTTCAGTGTCAGCCTCAGTAATCAATAGGCCTCGTGATCCTGGGTAGGTCTACGCTACACACAGGTCTGTTGACCGCCTATTGGCTGACCTTTGGTGTTGGTCACAGCCATGCAGAAAGGTCACAGCAAACAGCTGACCTATAATGTGCTTGTCTCAACCTCATGTCGACGATGTCGATGAATTCTATTGGCTGTTATCATTGTCACAAGTCTGTATCCGTCATTTTGGTGCGACACTAGTGCAGTGCTTTATTTACTAATTTCAATGTTTTTATTTACTTTAAGCAATAACTGTAGCCTATTATTTAGCAGATTTACAAAATCTGCAAACAGCCAGGCTTGTTTGATTACGGTTCCCAACATATTCCTCTGTGCAAGTTTAACATCCGACTGGGTCATTGAGTTATGTAGTCGTCATCAAAATACTCTCCTGTCAAGTAGGTGGGTCTTGAGTTAGCCAGCACTGTGTCCCAGGCTGTATGTAATAATAGCTGGCTCCATGCGAGACTAATAATGTGCTAACCTGTTCGATTTGTTACACGCGTATCCATGAAACCCATTATCCATTTCTCTGCTGCTTCTATCTGCAGCACAAGAGAATTACAATCCTATGCTATTTCCAAATGTTGCTGTCACAAATCAAATTTTACAGTAAATTTCATGGATTTGCACTGTCCTCCACAATGAGTTAATATGATATATGCCACCTGCCTTGTTGCAGAGCAATAAATAATAATAATAAAAAGGCATATCTATGGGGACGTAGGCCTCACAGGCAGGGTGGTAAAGCTTAAACATAGATTTTAAATGAACCAACCCCCACCCCCACCCTTCCCATCACATTTATTTTTTCAGATGCATACAGGCATACCGCCCACTCACTGCAAATAACCGTCAACAGCATAAGCAAGGAATGGTTTGGCAAACAAGCAGAAATAAATGCAGTAGTCTTACACAGCCATACTGTGGATGGCTCTGTGAGGGATAAGTGACACCCAAATGCTTGGGTGTCACAAGAAAAATGCCAGGCTGGGTTACAAGCATGCATATACTTTTTCACACAACTTCCACCAAACATTGAGCCTCATCTTCCAAAGCAGGGGAATTTGATCCAAAATGCTGTTCTCCTGCTAGTATGCTAAATAAGCCTGACAAAGTTAGGTGCTGAATATTCATGGGAGCTGTCTGTGCTGCAGAGGTTCCTGTGAAACATAATTTTCAGAGCAAGGGACTTTCATTAACAGCGCGATCCGTTCTGAAGCCATTTGGCCCCTTTCGTCTGTCATTTAGATTTAATTTCCCCTCAGAAGAGAGTGACACACATTGCCATGGCCACACGCCATCACCAGGCACAACTGGGGACCCAAACAAACTAAATAAATAAATAAATAGAAGAAAGAAAGAAAGAAAGAAAGAAAGAAAGAAAGAAAGAAAGAAAGAAAGAACGAAAGAACGAACGAACAAACCCGAGCAAAGCGAAGCGTCAAGCTGCGCTAAGGACACCAAACTGCTCCAGAGCCAACATGAGGGCGTCTCGGCATCGTGTCGGCTGATTGGCTGAGCCAAATGCACTCTGATTAGGCAATCAGAGTGCCTCTATTTTCCCGTGCAGCAGTGCCCATGGGAAATGATGTACTGCTCACACCACGCCTCGGGCAGCATCAGTAAATAACTTGCATTGCTCTGTGGGGAGGGTGCCTAGTGTAGGGGGCACTGCCTTAACGCCGCATCCATATTTTCTCCCCTCTTAGACCTTATCATCCTCAGACAAACAAAGGCACACAATATACTATATATGCACTCGCAAGCAACCTACAGAAGAGGATGTAGCTAGCAGAAGTCTCACCCATGTAATACTACACAGGTGAAACACGAAACAAAGTTATGTTCACCTGCACTGTACAGACCACCTAGAGAGAGGCTTCTATTTTAAGAAATATCTTTGTCAATATCGTCAATAGACAAACACTGTGATAATTAATGTTCCTGTGCACCTCCGTTTTAATCGATTTGCTTTAGTTTAGAATTGTTAATTAATTAATGACTGGGTTCACCATAGTCCAGTGTCCATGCACCTGGAGTGGTTCACAGTGAGCACAATGTCACAATGTCTTTTTTTTTTTTTTTTTTTTTTTTGTGCCTACGCAGGGAGAATTGTTGATCAGCCACCACCCCCCCCACCTCAGGTAATACTTAGTCAGGCTGGGGAGAGTTGTTTCCATGTCTAATCTGCTCTGGCAAAATTCCTTGCTTGTAAAATGACAATGTCACCAGAAAGTAAGGGTGCAGAATTTGTCAACGAGACACAGCTTTCTCTCTCTCTCTCTCTCTCTCTCTCTGTCTCTCTCTCTCTCGC
>JAOEGT010082659.1:0-14829 GCA_025447795.1 Speoplatyrhinus poulsoni
AGAGCCCATTACAGTAGTCAATCCTACTAGAAATAAAAGCATGGATAAGCTTCTCTTGGTCTTTTTGTGATACCACAAGTAGGGTGTTCACTGATACAGTAGATGCTGTTGGTCAGTGTTGATATTACTGACCTGAAGCATTTCAATAGTGAAGACGAGAGGTTGTGGGTGGGCCTGAAGGTGATCCAGGTCGGCGTGCCCAAGAGAATGGTGCGAGTGGATCTGTGCAATGCCACAGCAGTGTCGCTGGCCCTCCAGGGGGTCCTTCCCAGCACTTATGTTCCTCAGGGACTGGGAAACAAGGGGGTACAGTGCTGTGTGCTGGAGAAAGGGAGAAAACAGAGGTTCAGCCTGGTGCTGCAAAGAGACTGCTTCTTTCAACATAGGGGGGTAAAAACTACTTGCAACTTAGTAAGAAATGTCATTGGCCAGGCTTACAGACCTTGGTACTGCAGGTAAAATCTGCAATTTCGCCCTCCTTCATTGTGGAAGCCAACCTCTCCCACACAGCCAGTTTGAACTTCTTGCCCAGGATAAGCTCCATGGGTTTGCTGCGACCCCCCATTGTTCTTGAGTCATCCAAGACTGTGCCATCACACTGACTGGTTCGGTAGTGGAAGATTACCTGGTACAATGACAGTCATAGTGGAATAACAACATCAACTCTCACTAATCATCTTTCTCTATGATTTAAATAAAGGAACTACAGATCCTTTGTGTCGGAGGTCTGGACTCTGGTTTTCAGACCACTACGGTATTTGCATTTAACCCTTAACAAAGCTTCAAGAACGACCGTAGTCTTCAGCGCGACAGACTGACAGGTCCGTGTAACCAATGATCACCGATGAAAACACGCCATCCTGTCCCGCCTACTTCGTTTTCCATCAGATTAAGAAATTGCATATTATTGTGTTAAACACTAAAAACAGATATGAAATCACAAAATATTTACCTCGTTAGGTGTATGGCCACAAATGCAGTTATTGTACTGTACCTATTATCTAAACACAAAGTCGAAGCTTCAAATCGAAGCACCCGTAACGTTAGCCAAGTTAGCTAACATGAAAACAAGTCCAGAGATCGCACATACAGTAGTCTGTTTTACCTTGGTTCCATCGGGAAAGGTTGAGAGCTCCCCTTTACCAGGGCTGATCACTTTCTTTTGTATGCCTTCTCCCTGTAGCGTCCGCGCAACCTCCTCCATCCTTAATACAGACCGTCGTGAAAACCCACAGCGACGATCTTTTCCCGAATGCTACGTGGGGGACGTCATTTCGTCTACGGTACCTATCTCAAAGTCAGAGCCCCCTAGAGGTGGCGGCCGGCCAGTAGACAAATATGCAGTAAAAAGAGAAAACGTAATATACTGTGTGGTAGGTCTGCTTGACCATACCTCCACATACCACATATCAGTGGACTCTGATAAAGTGCGGTTGTGTGTGTGTAAATGGTGGACAACTTACATTTTGACTGCATTTTGCAGAGGCTTTTAACCAAAGCGACTACCTGTAGTAGGCTACATTTGTCAATAGTTGGGACAGGTCACATACATCAGCAACTGTAGCAAACTGACTACTACCATGTCAATACATCACTAAACTAAATTGAAAAATTGAAAATTGAAACAACAATACATGTATTCACATAAAAACAGTTTTTTATTAATTTTCACAGTCATTATTCACACAACCTACACAGGCAGACCAAATCCTTCTATTCCACAAGGGATGCATTATACATTCTGACACAGTGGTAAAATAATCTAGACAGTGGTTAAATTAGTAGTGGTCATTACAATGACAGGATCAACGCATTTACATTTTTTTGCAAGTGACATTAATTACAATTACATTTTTGTAGCAAAACAATTATTAAATAAAAAATGTGTGGCCAGGATGTAGTGTAACACAAGATTTTACTTTTCAAAATAAGGTAAGTAGAAGAACTTGAATCCTCTTTTCCCACGGACAGCAGAGCTGATGTAAATTACATGGTAAACTGGTAGAAATATAGAAAAACTGCATTACTACTACTATAATAATAATAAAAATAATAATAATAATAATAATTATTATTATTATTAAAAACACCTAATATACTGTAATATAATTCATATTAGGAACAATATTTACCCCCAGGAATGAAAAGGAGAAGGCCAGGCACAAAGAAAATTGCACTTGAGACACCTATAAAGACAATAACAAAGCTGACCAGCACACACCCACTGTGACATTACAGAGTTTACACATCCACAACAAACCAGTGCAGTTTAGTATTATGCTTACAGGTAGGACTTTTGAATGACTCTCCTCCTATATCCTTACCTGCCACTGGGTTCAACTGTATGACAACACCTGTAAGTATAAGAGCTGCAGAAGAAAGAGTAGCACACAAATAAGCAAATAGTCAGAACATCCGTATTCTCTCCGACAAACTCAATACAACTGACACAATATGCCAGTTACGAGGAGAGTGGATCAAACTTGGTTACTTGTAGGCACAATACTGAATTAATCATATAAAAAGCACTAAATAATCTAAGTACCTTTATTGTTGAGGTAAGAATTATATAATTATTGCAATAAATTATAATTTATTAGTGATTAGTTATTAGTGATTTATTAGTGATTAGAATTTGCAACACATTTGTTCAGTTTCAATATTGAGTTACACTTTTTAGCATTCATTGGACTTGGTCATCAATACTTGGCAGTATTAACAGAGTGGTAGATGTACATATTAAATACTGAATGCATGACATTGATTAACGAGACTCACCAACTCCAGTGATGAGCAGAAGGAATGATGCAAATACCACTCTCCTATTCTTCTTAACCAACGGATGGGACATCCACCTGGGCAATAGATCATCTTATATTCTGCTTTATTTTTGATTGGTGGTGTGATGTGTGGGCCTGAATTGTGCCTTTCACAGGCTTTTACAATTACCCGCAGCAGTGTGCAGACATCTGTGTGACAGAACTCAAGGTGCTAAAGGACCACTGCGAGCTGCAGTAAGACAGAGTTGCAGGATCACTGTGGGAAATGCAGATGCCAAATTACTCATCACATTTGAGAGAACCCATCCATGGATGTTAGAGAACACACTCTTACTGTACCTGATTTTGAAGAAATTATTAAAAGTGGAATGTCCACTGCTCCCCAAGACATCTTCATTATCTAAATTCTAAAGGATGTAGAGCAAATTGTGGATAAGTAATTTAAACATTGGCTATTTATTATTAATAACATATTATTTGAGTGCTTATTCACCTGATACTTGAGACTACTGTGGTCGGGGTTGCTAGCTGCAACAGGCGAGGGATGGGTCTGAGGCTTGGTGAAAGCTAAATGGCCAAATGTCATCTCTTCATCTCTGTCTTTATTCCTGGCATTCCACCCCTCTGTATCTCCATCAGAAACAACTTCCTCTTCTCCATCCAGAACAAAAGCATCATCTATGCTAAACTGCGTTGCCATGGCGATTGCCTTTTAACAGCTACGGCACGGTGAATTGACGCACACTGGTAATAACAGAATAAAATGTCAAGACGACAAGATAGTGCTCAACTGCAGAAATATATATGTTGACAGCAGTATCACCCCTTCCCTTTCACACGCAATAAAGTACGGTAGCAGCCTACAGCTCCACACTTCCATCTGATAAAACGACCAAATGTTAGAATAGTTTGTCAATTAAATATTATCATTTAACTGTATAAACATGGCAATGTATCAGGATGGGGCTTTGCTATGCAACATTCTTTCATGCCATCGTTTCCATTTTTCCGCTACCTTAGGCGATCAGATAATCATGAGTTATAAGATACGACGGTACGGTCCGGTCCGGTACTTACTCGTTTTGGAAATCTTTTTTTCGGCGACAATATTTAGATTTCACGCTGATATGTAACCTTTCACATATCTATAACATGTATGCAGTGTTTATTTAAACCCACACGTTAAAATTGCCCTGTTTAGTGAAGACTGGGATGCAAAACTTCCAAAACTTTTTTTTATAATCCTCCGCCTTTATATCCTGCTCGTTTATACTTGCCTGATGTCGCCAAAGACACTGCGAGCCCGTTTTAATCGAGCGTTGCAAAGTCGATGGACTTAAGTCGATTTTTTGGAATTTCTATAGATGTTTCATTCAAATTATTTACTTATGCTAAGGTATAATTTAGTGCATTCAGTAACAACATAAAAACAAAACGAGATTAGGTGATATAGGCTATAGATTTTATTTAACATGTTTTTGGAAACATGGTTGCAGTAAAAATTTGGAGTAGTTTTTGGCACAAACATTTTAGTTGGCCTTCAACTACACCACAGTGCCTGCCTACAGTACCACACACAACAGCATAACGTCGCCAGCTGTTGTTAATGGTAAAGGTTGGGAATGAGGATACATACAAATATAAGATGGCCTATAGTGCAATGTTAATAAAAAACTATAATAATAACAACAACAACTTTTTGTTACTTTCTCCATTTAGTGAGTAATTAACTGGTGGCTGCTGCCAATATGTGAAATCATGTGATTTCCAGCAAGTCAGACAATCATTAAAGTGTAAACAAACATCTCTAAATCAACAGTCATAGTTCAATCATTTGTGACAATTTATTGTGAAAGATATTCAAAGACGCAAATGAGTCGGACTGTATTAAGACATCTAGATCATTTATAAAGTGGTGGTAGTATATTACTGGATTCTAAAGAAAGTAAGTGATTTTCTTAATTTTCAGTTTGCAACACAAAATAAACCGACAGCAATAAATAAAATGATATAGTAAATACATATTATAGCAGTGCAATAATTATTTGTGTCATAACTGAAAATATGTGCATCTCCAAAGCTCCCTGTGGTGACGTTGTCTTCACCTCCTCCACTTTTCTGTGTTAAGATGAGGTGCCCAGCATTTTGTTGCCTTCTGCTGCAGCTCTTTTTTGAGGTGTGTCATTCTTCTATAATTTATTTTAGACAAACATTTGAACATTTGTTATGAGAAAATTATGCATATTGCTATAGCAAACGATAGCAGAGGTTAAATATGCAGTGGTATTGCAATAACAGCCTATGATGCTTTGTCTTTGTTGTTTGAACATTACCACTGTGGCTCATTGCTCACAAAATGTAGGTATGGACTACTCACACATTTAAATTAGAGATTTAAAGAAAGAAAGAGAGAAAGAAAGAAAGAAAGAAAGAAGTGCAATTGACAGTTTGCATTTTTCTTCAGTGTTCATCTGTAAAGATCCAAGTTGTACCTGGCTCAGAGCTGACCCTCCCATGCCTTCCATTTGAGAGAGAGTATGATGGACTTACAGTCACATGGAAACACAATGGTCTTGTTTTGTTTCAATATTTAAACTTGAAATCTTGAAATCTATATCATACACTACATACTGTGTAACTTTTAGCGTTTGACACAGACACTTTTCCAATAACAGGTTTAGACATCACAAGCACTCGGCCTACTGGAGACCTTGAAGTTGAACGAGTTGTCCTAATGATATCCCCTGTAAAGGCTGCCAGCGCAGGAAGGTATGAGTGTGTGGTGAAAGAGAACACTATGGAGTTAAGGAACATATATGACATTCAGATTGTTGGTGAGTATTTTAGATACACTCATTTTTACCACTGTGTGGCTTAGCATCTGATTTTAAATTCAGATATCTTGCAAGATCCCGATGGCCTGTTACTCTGTATGTTTCTTCTGTTCAGAGTCACCAGAGTATGCTCTTATAGTGTACCAGGGCTCCTCCATTATCCTGCCCTGCAAACGGCCATCTTTTAAACAATGGCATGAATATGCAGTTTGGTACAAGGAAACAGCTGAAAGCGGCAAGACCCAACTAACACCGGTGGCTACTAGTAAACCTGAAGAAAGACTTGAATGGCTGTACGCTGAAGCGCAGCATAGTGATCAGACTGTTACTTTTAAAGAGCTTGTCAAAGAGGATACCGGCGTTTATTATTGTGAATCGTCTACTGGGGAGAGGTTCAGCACTATTACTCTAACTGTGTCAGGTGACCTTGGTTTATATCTACCTGTACAGTATCTATGATTACAATTAAAATCAGTTAGGGGTTAGGCATCTTGCTTAAGATTGCTTGCAGCAGGTAAGTCAACTCAAGCTTTAACCAACGACCTTCGAGCTGGGAGCTGAACACCTAGACCACTAGACTACCCTGCCCCAATATGACCTACTGTAACACATGGCTACAGCATACCGTACCACACAGCGCAACAGCTTTTAAAAACCTGAAAACTATTACATTCAGAAAAAATGTAAGGGATATTTCCGAGCATCACTTTACCCAATTGGCAAATATTAGATAACCATTAAAGACAACTTGTTCAGTGTGCCATTTACACTTTGATTCAGACTATTCTAACATAATGACAAAATACATGAAGATATACAGGTATCAGCAAGAGAGGTTGTGCTTCTTTAACTTAGACCAGACCTATCACAGTAGTAGGTAACTACAGAAACGATGTTGCTAAGAGCCTGCGTGCCAGTCAAGACAGATTTAACTCCAAGAAATGCCAGAGGTCACATCACAGTTTTCTGTCTAGCTGTTGCTCTGAAAGCATCACAGATATTCTCTCTGAGATGATTATATACTGTAGATCAGTGCTTCCCAACTCTGGTCCTGGGGACCCACTGTCCTGCATGTTGTAGATGTCTCCCTGTTCCAACACACCTGATTTAAATGAATGGGTTATCAATTTCTGCAGAAGCCTGATAAAGAGGCATTCATTAGAGTAATGTGTGTTGGAGCAGGGACATCTTAAACATGATAGATATAGCTATTCTTTTTCCAGTATTTTGTTAATATTTCAGAGGCCCCTAAGGATGCTCCCTATTCGTGCAGTGGGTTCAACACAACATGGCCCCCATGCCTGGATGAAACCAGCCGTTCATGGGCACAAATGTTGCAGGAATCTATTGCAGAGTTTTCCATGAAAGTCTACTCTCATCTCCGCCAATCACAGAGCTCTTCAAACCTGCTCTACTCTCCAATCAGCATGGTTGGGGTACTATCCCATCTGTTGTTAGGTAGGAAAAGAAAACATTCATATAGTTTTACTTTATAATTTATAATAAAATTAATAATTTGACCAATGTTACGTAGTAAATCTATCCTGGTATTACAAGCTACTCTTCTATATTTGGCCATGCTTGATATTCAAAATGGCGGATCTGGTGGGGGAAAGCCTGGTTTTACCAGTCTAGCTTGTGCATTGTTACTTCTGCTTGTGGCATTTCTTCTGTTTATCTCTTCTCCAGGAGCACGAGGGGACACTCGTAGAGACATAGAGGCAGCTCTCTATATGCCTCACGACTTCAGCTGTGTGCATTTGGAGATGAAGAGGCTGAGACAGAAGCTCAACAGCTCACTTCAAATGGCATCGCAGATCTTCTATAATCCCTGTATATCCCTGAGTGTGACGTAATAATAGTCTCTATAGAAACAAAGAAAAAGCTATCTGCGTTTTAACCCAGAACTATAAAGCTCTAAGGGTAACTAAAACAGTGCATGCCAGGTTCACACCTCGGTGTTAAGTTTTTTTTGCATTCCTTTCTACTCCTTGTGCACAGTTGTGTTAAACTGCTGGGTTTTAGATGGGGCTTTATAATGCAGTAAGGCATGTACTGTACATTTAAAGGTATACTTTCTATCACTGTGTAAAACCAGAAACCACGCAACTAACACAAGATACACCATACGTCCCAAAGTTGACCTTTGTGACCTGCTAATCGTTTTGAAAGTCATGCAACATGACCACTGACGAGGAAAGAGTGTTGTAAATAGTTGTCTGTATCATTGGCCATCGCTAAATTCATAACATCTCAGTCTTCCCCTCCTGCCCCTCAGTGGTGAACCTGAGTGAGTCCTTCACCAACCAATCGGTGCACTTCTACGAGGCTAAGCCGTTCCGTCTGCTGTCCAACAGCAGTGACAACGCACAGAGCATCAATAGCTGGGTTGCAGAGAAGACACACAATAAAATCACACACCTGGTGGACTCCGTGCCTGACGATACCCAGCTAATCCTGCTAAATGCAGTCTCCTTTAGTGGTCAGTACTCGTCTGTGTGTGGCGTGTGTGTCCTGGGTGGATTATATTAGGGGGCCTCCTGAAGCCAGTCTCTGAAGTCTCTGTTATTCACTTAGCATTTTTTGTGGCATAGCTAAAGCTCATTCGTGTCAGTAGCAGAGCCCCAAAAGTCTGACTGAAAAATGAATGGCATAAACATTCTTTTTAAAGACTCACTTTTAAGTAAGTGTTAATCCCTCCAGTTTATCTATAAAACATGATGGGCCTCTTCACGTCAGATGTCGCTCCATTGCATTTCTGTGTCTCATATCTGTCTCATACACTACGTGTACATTATAACATACAGGGCCAACCTTTACTACATGTGTTTGTGTGTGTGTGTGTGTGTGTGTGCGTGCGTGCGTGCGTGTGTGTGTGCGTGCGTTTCAGGTCAGTGGAAGGTGAAGTTCAGTATGAAGCCCAAGAAAGCAGAGTTCACCAAACTGAACGGCGATATCATAAAAGTGCCCGTACTGTACAGCGACAAATACACACTATCCACGGAGTATATCCCTGAAATCAAAGCTAAGGTAATGTCAAACATATCCACATATATCCATATATACACATGCAGTTGTAATGCGCTGACATATTCTTCCCACTAGGTGGCAAGGTTCCTCCTCACAGGTGAAAGCAGTCTTTACATCCTATTACCTCGGTCACACACGCTTGCTCACCTGCAAGCAGTGGAAGACAGTCTGACGGACGAAGTAATGCATGGAATGGTGAAGAAAATGATGGCCGCGTATAAAGAGGTTCAAGAGGTCATGCTGCCCAAAATCCATCTGGACATCGAGACCAATATGAATAAGCTTCTCACGAAATTAGGTCTGTCTGAATTTTTGTTTTTATTACAGTATGCTGGATATGGGATGTTGTTAGATTATTATAACACAATGTTTTTTTTTTTTGTTTTTTTTCTTTACATTATTTTAACTTGAATTAGCACAGCCTAGTTGGAAAAATAAATGACTAAAATTAATTGTAAAGGTATTGTCAGTGTGTGTAAGATAATGAGCTTGTGAAATTTAGATAACATCTCCTCATGGTTTGCTAGCTATCTGTTCTGTGTGCATGCTGAAAAGAATGTCAGGAACATAAACAAAGTGGTGCAGACCGCACCACACTATATTCTAGCCTTGGTAATGCATATCCAATTTGTGGGGTGGAGCTTATGATGGAGCTCCCTATGTCATTGAAAGGAGAGGTGTTTTTATGTTTTGATCGAGTTCAACAAGAGTTTTGTAGAATGGCTGACTATACCTTTAATTCATCATTATATTTCATCACTAGAGTGTAATGTATCAAAAATCCCTATAGTGCCAGTAATTGTATTTACATGAATTTATTAATTCAATATATTGACATGACATGTTATAAAATCTAGTTGTAGAGCTTTTGGACTGTTGGCTGGGCGTGTCCACATCTGAGACCGGTTTATGAGTTTACAAGGCTTTGTGATTTGTGACATTGCATACTCTGCATCTATTCTAGGGTATGGAAACGAGAAGTGTACAGTACCTTTAACTCAATCACAGAGAGGGACAACATTTAAAACCGTGATTATGTCAAGGGCCAAACAGTCTCATTGTAATGTCTTGTTCTAGAATTGAATCCATGCCAGCTCCACAAGGCTACTTTGCCTCCGACTTTGAAAGCCCCTGAGTTCACTTTTTGTTTGGCTATTTCTTTTGGGAGGCTTGTTTAAATGTAATTAAAATTGATGAGCGTAGTTGATTTCTCACCTCTGATGAATGTACTATCCTTCTTGAGATATATCCCATGAAACATAGCACATTGATAACGACTCCAGTTCTTTGTTTCCAGTTAACGTATTTACACCCATATATGTGGTTACATATAGGTTGTTAAATTTTGCAGATTAATTTTAAAAACAATGTGAGGACTGTTTTATCCCAGATGCAACCTGCTGCTGAGGTTGCAGGCCTTTGCATGCTCGCTGTTGCAGTGCCTTATGGGACTTGTATTATCAGCGGTTTTGCGTCCACTATACCATCGAGCCAGTTATGGACATATGAGCAACAGGTTCGAACCCTGTTCGCCTCTTCCATTCTGTGTGGAGTTTGCATGTTCTCCCCATGTCTGTGTGGGTTTGCTCCGGTTCCCCCACCCCATTATCACAAAACATGTTAGGTTCACCCACCAGTCAGTGTCATGTGACCAGTGACATTGGAGTCCATCTGGAGTTGGTCCCTGGGCGCTGCACAGTGGCTGCCCACTGCTCCCTTGAGGGATGCGATAAATGCAGAGGATGAATTTTGCTATGTGTATATAACAATAAAAACAGCTTTATATAATATTTTCTCAAGAGCTGGATATAAGTGTACGTTGGACCTTGAGTTTGACATGCCTGTTGAAAAGATGATGCTAAACTGTGTATTTTTACAGTCCCTTTACAAATAGCTTTACTCAAAGCGACTCACAATGAGTACAATTGCAAGGAGCAGATAGGAGTTGCCCCACCTTAGTTCCTTGAAGATGCTGTAGGTAAGATGTGCAACGAGAGAGCCTCTTCTGCAAAGGTCCATTGAGAATCCTGTGTTGTCAATGTCAACATTACCTGAACGTGACCTGTCAGGTAATACTGTATAAGCTGATTGGAACTGAAGAACTGAAATTCTTTCGCATATGTTCAAAAGAGGCAGAGGGCTAGCCTGGCATCGCCAGACTAATAAGCAAGAGTGCATACGTCTAGAATCTTTCACCTTTCAACCAAAATGCCATTCCAAAATACCTTTGTTTGGACGCAACTGGATGATGTTTGTTAGGAAAATGCCTCAACGGCATTCCTCTGTGAAGTCACCGTTAACAAACACGTGCCATAGAGTGGCCCATCCAATTCCAGGTCGGGTGGAAATGTGACTGAATGGGAGGGAGGCCAGACGTGTCTGCCGGAGCAAATGAAACATGAGCTCCCAGGTTCGTTGTCTGGTTTGCAGGCTAGCAGAGCACTATCAACCACAACAGATATTCTCACAGATCATTTCACTCTCTGATAGCGGATGGACGACTATTGCAATTCTAACAAATGACACACAAGCCACGTTCCCCCTACATGGATTAAGCCTAGACCTAGACTAGTAATTGATCTCAGTGGAGTTCCATGTCTGGGAAAATGTCTTAAAATGTACTGTATAGCTCTAGGTCTTACCTACAGCACTTTAAAGTGAACCTGCCTGTCAGTCAGACATGTATATGCTCATCTCTCTCCGGGCAGGCCTGGCATCGCTGTTCGAGGGCGCTAACCTATGCGGCCTCTTCTCCGAGGACAAGCTCCTGCTCAATGACGCTCGGCACAAGGCTCTACTCAAGCTGACGGAGGACGGGGTTGAGGCCGGTGCCGTCACATCCTTGTCTTTCGCCCGCACCCACAGCACGTTCTCTGCCATGCAGCCCTTCATCCTGCTGCTGTGGAGCGACCAGGCAGATATTCCTCTCTTCATGGGCAGGGTCACAGAGCCAGAGGTCATTTAGAACAAGTCACAGAGCCGGCACAATTAGAAGTGTAGATGTGTTCATTATAATGCAGGGATTTCTTTAGGGCTGAACATGCAGAACATATTCAGGACATACGAAAATGTATTGTAATTGCCGGAGTCGCAAGAGAGAGCCATATTAGCCTTCATTGTGAGAGCATTGATTTCTGTTTTGCTGTTATGTGGCATGACATTGTCTATGTTTAAAGATTAAAAACAACTAATGTTCTGGCTTCAATATATTCTTGAAAAGCCTTTTTATCATAACTTATCAGGACGGTATTAGGAAACAGCACACCACTGAAACAACTTTGATTTATTTTTGCAAAGTAGTTACACAATCCACCACAAGATGGCAGCCATACTGCATGATTCACATTGACAGTCAGAGATTACACAGAAATTCCAGGAGTGAATTCCTCATTCTCCCTCATTCCCTCCTGTATTAATAAAAGGAAGACACATTTCAAATTCAGTGACCGTAAAGTTTTCTTTTTTTTTCTTCTTAAAGCAATAGCTCACCTGGTAAAGCAGAGCAACTGAGCAAGAATACCCTGAATTATCTCATTCGCAAACAAAACCAGCAGTGACTGAACAGATGACAGAACCTGTAAACAAGTCAGCTTTCATTGTGAACAGCCGAGGTTGCACCCTTTTCTGTACACGTTGATGGCGCTAGCTAAACATGCAGCTCCACTGTTAGCTCTTCAGACATTTACAAGAGCAAAGCAAGTTGAATATATGGGAGGAAATGCAAAATGCAGTGCCTGTAAACAAAACCGACATTTCGTAGTGGGTTACTTTTGACCGCGGGTGAGAGGGGCACGACAACAATCGCTTGCCCCCTTTGGTCACTATATTGTGGTCAGTTGTCTTCACGTTTGCCAAGACAGGAAAGAGTAGTGAATGTAATACCAATCCCAGGTAGGCATCTTCGAAACATAGATCACATAATAAAGTTACATATCGTTTGGTTTGACCATCTCAATGCTGACGTGTCAGAGGAGTTTCGATGTGCATAGATGAAGAACGAAACACCTCCCCCCCACCACCCCAGGACCCCCTTATTCCAGCCTTCCTGATAAAGTCATTGAAGGTCAAATTGAGCAATGTTATGATACACTGTTTAGTTCCAAGCTTTGGTACATGCCAAAGCCCCCCCCCCCCCCCACACTCTTTTTGCTAACTTTTTGTTTCTTTTGGCAGTTCGTGGTTACACATTCACAGGGTTGTACATGGACGTACAGCCCTAGTACAGGCAAATCAATTCAATGTTTAGAAAACGAGAACATATCTTAGAGGCCTCCGCTGGCAGACTGTGGGTGTGCTTGTCTGAATCAGAATACATCCACTTGTCACCCAGCCTGGTAAAACCATCTGATTTCTAAAGCGCCTCCTCCACCATTTGTTTCGCTGTGCAGATCAGCAGTCTGGGAACTCTCCAGTGGAAACCACTCATCAGCCGCTTATAGACTCATCGGCCAACCAGATCCTGGTGGGTAGTTAAGTTGAGGCAGACATCAATTAAAGGTGTGGTATAATTCTCCAGTATACTTATAGTCATATTCATTGAGCATCTCCTCACGGTCCACTAGCTGCCTGTTCTGTGTGTGTGCTGAAAAACAATAATCTTGTGTTTCTACACAGCCCTGGCTGTAGATGGGAACATAAACAAAGTGGTGCAGACCGCTTTATGCAACACTAGTCCAGCCTTGGCAATGCCTGTCCAACGTGTGGGGCAGATCTTCTGAGGAAGCACTGGAGGAAGTGGTGTATTTGTGTAGATGTTATATCAAATACCGACTCTTTTTCTCCACCATCGCTTCGTTAACTACATTCAAGTGCCTGTGTTCAGAAAGTTGAAGGCGGTCCAATTGTCTGCTAACACCTGTGTTGGAACATCAAAGTTTAAACTATTGATGTTCCGATTAGTTGAAGAAGGTGCAGTCATTTGCTAATGGTTTGATCGACACCTATTGGTGCTACCTAGACGAGAAAGGACTCTTGAATGGAGAGTTTCCAGACTGATTTGTTGAGCAGAAAAACAACTGCGGCTGCTTTAAATTTCAGGACGGTCTTCCCAGGCTACCCAACACCATGCCTTTATAACCCAATACTGCCAAAATGCCCCTTACAGAAAAAAACATTATTAAAGTCACATGAACATGTGAAGTTCATGTGGTTTTTAATAATGATATTGCACAATCTATAAACACAGAAACACATAGTATCATGCACTCAAGACAGACGTAAACACAAATACGTGTAAGCAAACACACACACACACACACACACACACACACACACACACACACACACACACACACACACACACTCACCATCTATTTCATTGTCAATATCCCAAGCCTTGCATATCATTGCAAGGCTTGCTCCCAAATGGGCTCCCGTTCAAAGTGTAATCCATCGTTTCCACAGGGACATTCCTCAGATTGTGTGCGCGCTCCATTGTTCTTCTCCACACACGCCTGTTCACCCGAAAAACCTTTTCCTCTATAGTCAGTCCACTACAGTATCTCATAGAAACAACAGATCTCAGTGGAAATGTTTCATCTAGGCTCTTGCCAAGTGCTTTTGTGGCACTGGGCAAGAGCCTAGAAGAGACGCACAAGAAAACAGACTTATTAGGGTCAGAAACAACAGTATAAAATACTTCCTCAGGTGGCATACGTGATAGTTTTCATGCCATATTATTATGGATTATGAGGAAGCTGAAGATATGTGGTGCGTATCTATGATTTAATCAAGCAGTGCCTGTATGGTGGCGACACTCCAACACCTGTGACTGTGTTCTGAAACCAGCTCAACTAAATGATCCCAGAGGCAGCATGCTTTCTGCTTCAGATGAAGTCCCAGTCTTCAACCAAGGAGTAGAAAAGAAAAAAAAGTTCAAGAGCAGAGGTCAGTGGGGCATAGGTCACGGAATATTCCAGACTTAAAGGTGCTCTGTGACTGTCAACGGGCACAGGGACGGCTATGGTTCAGCACATGTGATTAACAGCCCTTCCGTGGCCTCCAGCCAGCGAGGCTCAACGCCACTGAGGCGCCGGTGAAGATCGGCCTTTTTCCATCGCGGCCCTGGAAGATGACTGGAGACATGTCCGACCATGGGCAGACGGCGACGACGCGGGGGGGGGGGGGGGGGGGGGGGGGGGGGGGGGGGGGGGGGGGGGGGGGGGGGGGGGGGGGGGGGGGGGGGG
>JAOEGT010082669.1:389-30241 GCA_025447795.1 Speoplatyrhinus poulsoni
TGAAGATGCTGAGACTAGAGACAGTCTCTTATGTGACATAGAGCTAATAAATGGAAGATGCTGAGACTAGAGACAGTTTCTTATGTGACGTAGTGCTGATGAAGATGCTGAGACTAGAGACAGTCTCTTATGTGACATAGAGCTAATAAATGGAAGATGCTGAGACTAGAGACAGTCTCTTATGTGACATAGAGCTAATAAATGGAAGATGCTGAGACTTACCCAACACAAGCTGAGGCCAGTAGGTGATTCTCTTCATCAAGGGGTATGTCACAACAAGGAACAGTGATGCAGCGCCAAGAGCGATGCTGTGAGCAACAGAGAAACAGACAAATGAATGATTCAGACTGGGCATGGTTTGACACAAACCTTAAAGTGTAACCTCACCCTAAAATGTGTTTTTTTAGCTGTAAACTAGCTAATAGGATTGATCTGTGGAGATACATTTAATATTGACAATATTCACTTTTTTTGTGTGCTGAAAACATATCTACACTTTAAAAATCTCCCCAGGACCTGGCTGGTCTTCAACGGTACACTCCGTTCCCTCATACGTCATCAAATTCAAATGTTAACTTTATTGTTAATAGGGGTCCCCCTCCCCTCACTCAGCTCATAGACTGATTTTTCAAGTTGTGTAGTGGGCGGAGTCAGGCTCAGAGCTGAGGTGCAGTTACACTTCTGTCTAGATATTAACTCTACATCGACATACTGTATCTGTCTACAGGTTTTAATCATTACACTGCGTGGCAAGATACATTAAAAGGTGAGATTAATAAGAACACAGTACACAGTATTTCTTCATAGATGGAAAGAAATCAAGTCAGATACTAGTAACAACAAATACTAGTGACAGTGAGTGGGTACCTGTAATAGTTCAGACACATCAAGACCCCCAGGGCCAATGACAGTTGTCCTCCCAGGAAGACCAGAGCTTGCATCTGAGAGACCTCCCCAGCAGCGATGGGTCTGGTGGCTGTCCTAGACACCTGCAGAAACACAAAAACCTCCCACAGTTAAATTATTACATTTGTTGCAATTTGGTTAGAAATATTGTTAAAAATATTATTTGGATTCATAGTCAAACATAACAACATCTCACAGCTAAATAATTTATTTAGTTGTAAATAGGATTACAGATATGAAAATAAGTAGTATTTTGATTAATGGGCAAAAAGACATAACACATAGAACTGAATAAAGCAAAAAACAAACAAACACAACAAGAAAACAAGAAAATAAAGATATATAGATCTACAGTATAAGAAATTTAATTAGTTGAGTTAGCTTTGTTTTGGGTGTTTCAACACTTAACATTAAATATGACTGGACCAAAGAAAAGCAATATAGGCAAAGCATTTTGTGTAAGATTATAATTGAGAAGCTACTGCATGCTTTATGAATATAATATATATGGCTTCTATCTTATATCAGTTTCTATAGATGCAATTAATATCCATACTAAATTGTTGGTAATGAATTAGTTGAAGTGACAATCTACACGAACATGCAGTTAAAGTAGATTATAAATAAGTTATTTTAAGAGTCTAATCCTCTACATTAAGTTATGGGATGGGAGTATTCCAGTTGCAGAATAGAGGCATAAATAATATATCAAAAGTGCCAACAATGGCCATGCGTTTTGAGCATCGCGAGACCATACTAATCTCGCCAGCTTCTGGAAAGTTTTTGAAATCCTTGCGACTGAGACAGAGTAACAACTGAACTGACCAATCAGCAAGCAGTGCTGATAGCTACGGGCGGGATTTAGGTGTGATGACAGCGAAAGCCACTTGAAAACAACTTAAACAACAAACAGTTTCTACAGACGACTCCCTGGGTGGACGTGTGACTACCAATCCACCTGGCGAATCAGGTCAATGTCCTTCTGTTTCATTTGTCGAATGCTATGCGAGTGTTTTTTTTTTTTTGCTTACCTTTAGGGCAGTGCAATTAATCACATTTTAATCGTGATTTAAACTTTGGCTTCTAACAATTACAAAAACAATATAATCAAGATATAATGATTATTTTTCACATCATGTTTTGCAAGTAAATTCTTATAGTTTGCTGTGTTTTGAATTATATGCGCACGCGCACTTTTGCACATCCCAGGAGTGAAAGTGAAAGATTAACGGGAAAAGTATTAAGGAAAACGTCACAATTGAAGGTGTTTTCACTGTTAATTTCTTTCATTTGAAGTGTAGTAACTGCAACATCATTCTAAAGTCAGTGAGTAGTTGTGTTAGATGATCGTGATTTCAATATTGACCAAAATGATCGTGATTTTTTTATTTTCCATAATCGCGCAGCCTTACTTACCTTCTTGTCAAAATCCTTGTCCCACATGTCGTTGATGGTGCAGCCTGCTCCTCTCATTAGCAGCGCCCCTGTACCAAACAGGGTGAGCAGACCAAGATCTGGGAGGCACCCGGGGTCCGCAGCCAGACCAATGCTCCAGGTGCAAGGCAGGTACAACAGCCATGTCCCTACATCCCACAGACAAAGAACATCATGAGGCACATCCATACAAACCAAGAGCAGGTCTATATGAGCAGGTTTCTATGTCAATCTGGAATTCTCAATGGAATTTCACCAACTAGTATCTGCTGTTTTATGTCTTTGGTGGGACAGGACAAGAGAACCATAGCGATCATGGAGAAGTTATTTGATTATGTTTACATACATACAGAAACAGAAAAACAAATGTAATTGTATAATAATTATAACAACCATACAAACCAATGGGTTTATCCAGCCTCATCAATCTGAGGTATGGCTGCACCGCTGATGGTGCTGAATTCACAACAGCAGCGGTTGACACACCGAACGCTCTTCTGGATTCCTCGGTGCCCTGTAGTCTGAATAGAGGACTGAACCATGTCCCTGCTCTATATAAGAGAAGGCTGCTGGTCTTGGGCCAACGCTTTGTCTTTCCTTCAGTGTGGAAAGCGCTGCTAGAGAGACGGGGCGGGAAATGGGAGAAGCAGGCCCCACGGTATAACCTCCTCAAAACCTTCCAAGTGAGCTGGCTGGTCAGCATGGTGTCTGATGTCAGTTAACCATTTCCCACAACTCTCACATCTGAAATAAGGCACGTCTGTGTGGAATGCAATAGTCGAACAAAGGCATATGGCTAGTTTGCTTTTGCTGACAATTGTGTTTGCTGTCTTTATGTTCAATGAAAGCGAATGGTAGTGGACTGAACAACAGGTTGCAAAATAGAGAGGAGCTGGGCTATATGTTGAACTTCACATGCCTAACAACAACACTGAGGTCGTTTGCGCTTTACTGTTGTCGATTATTGTGATTCAGATGTAGATTCACAAGATGATGAAAAACCACCTCTGCTCTATAAAGTGCATTGAACGTAGTAAACGTTAATTACACTGAACGCACCCAGAGAGACAGGGAGTGTCAGCATGGAAGGTTATGTTGACTCTTATTAATGTAATTAAAATACAATATAGGCACACATTTCCTAATAGATACCGGTATTAGGGGTGTTAAAACTCACAGCGATGCGGAATTAAAGATGATAAACTGCGGCCAACATCACATAATGTCCCTCTCTAATAATCTGTACTAGAGATATACATGTATCTATAAAATATTTGGATGTACTTCATCTCGGGTACGTCGCGGAAATTAGTCCGCTCGAAACAGCAACCAGTTTGCAAATAAACGTAGCGTTCTCACACTAATAAAATCGTAGTCTATATATAAAAAAACACTCAAAAAGTGGATAGTGGTTTCTGGTAATTGTTGTTCACACATACTCATGTACACGGCATATAATACGGTTTAGCGATTATTAGACAAGACTTGGTTGAATGTTAATACACTTTGCAGACGCATAGTACAATGTATTAGCAGTGTCTTCGGTAAGGATGTGGTTGTTGCATTTCATGAAAGACAAAAACAATCGTATCGGTTTTATTAACTTGTTTTGAATGCTAAACGTCCTTAGACGGAAATGATTGTGAAGTCGCAGGACCGATTTATTAGCAAAGCGGAAGCAAGTCGGACAGCATTGTACAAAGCGCAGCAATCGCGGGAAAATGGTAAGATCTGTACTATTTATACTTCGGTCATCTGTAGTTCCCAACGTCGCATATCACTTTTGTGAGCGTATATCAGTGTTCGTATATGTACACCGACATGTGCACACATTAATATCTTGAGATGTAATATCCTTTCCATGTCGGATCGTCCTGAAAAGCATGTACGGTCTTCTTCGTGTTTTTTTTTTTTTTGCGTTACGGTACTAGTTATCTTATAACCAACTCGCATGCAAGTAAGATCACATCTAATTTTATTTAATTAATATTTATTTTTGTTTATTTTTTGTCATTAATTGGATATGTTGTGGTCCTTTATTTGCGGTATGTTCACATGTTGACAGTGCGATTATAATATGACAACAATTCGATTGTTTTGTATCTGAAAAATGGATGGTTGTATTATGTTCTGGAGTTAAAATTGTATGACATTACATGATGAAATATGCATTTTGCTCTGAAACAACCCCTCAGCTGTCGAATTTCTGACCTAAACTATGATTCTGGATATACATGAAGAGATGCAGAAAGGTATGGCAGTTGGAACCATAACTGATAATTAGTTAAATTTGAGAGAATGGACCCCATCACATACATTGGAATATGTGTATTACAATATGATTCACCCATGTGTTTGCTTTAGATGCATATTAGAATGGAATCGATGACAACATTGTAAATTTACCTAATTTTAGGTGGTATTTACTATTAGAATATCCCACACACCCAAATGAGCATTGAAAATAATAGTTTGCATAATTCCATTTGAACATAAATGATATGATACTTTCCACATCTTGTGCAATACCATATGACAATAATATAGTATGTGAGTGAGTTTGCTTTTTTCTTTTATTTCAGATTCAAAGCACTCTACTGTAAATCTGAACTGTAATGAAGTTTCTTCTCAACAGTCTCCACATTTGTTCCAGTGTAGTCATTGTGTCCTCACCTTCAAATCCAAACTTGCCCTATTGGACCACGTCAGCAAGGAACATGGGCACATTCTGCCCGACTCTCTCCACGATATTGGTTTGGCATCTTCCGGGAGTAATGCAGAATCAAGCCACAACCATTCAAATTCCGATGATGATTTTGCATCACCGTCACAACCACAGAAATCACAACATAAGCAAAAGGCAAACAATTGTCCCTCTACACTCAAGACTACATCAAAACCCATATTAAAGGATCTGAGAAGTTACCTTAAGCAATCAGGAAAGATAACTGATTACCTGACACCATCTGTATCAAATGTGACATCTCCAGCACTGAAGTTGAAATCAACAAAGACACCAACCATTCCAAATGACGCTAAAGAAGCACTCTTTTTGCAGGAATGTCCTGGAAGCTCCAAACAAAGAAATAACAGTGTGTTAAAAATCACTGCAACCTCTTCAAACGACCTCCGCAAACAAGGTGACTACAATCTTCTGTTGCCTGACCGCAGTTACAACACTGACCATACATCTTCTAAATCTGACCTGCTTTTGTTAAAAGAACCATTTCTGTGCAGAATCGGCAAGCGAACTTCTGACAGCTCTGAAAGTCCACAGGCAAAAAAGTACAAGGGAGACCCAGTTCAGGTGGAAATTACAACAATTAAATCAAAAGTTTCACATAGCTCTAGCTTTCTTATTGATTTTAGTGACAGTGAAGAAGAAAGCAAAGTTACTCAAACTGAAATGGATGGCAAAGCTCACCTGGATGACAAAGACAGCCCAAAGACCTACCATTGTAAACACTGTGATTACACTAATGTGGACAGCCACAACATGGTTACCCATTATGAGGATGTCCACCCTTACATCAGGTGTAAATGGAGATACATTCAGGATCTGAAGGATCAGAGTGCTACATTCCGATGTTTAGATTGTCCAGTTGAGTTTTCTGATGCACAAACCCTCAAGAAGCACTATACAGAGAGCCACCCTGGCACCCCTGACATTTTCTCCAAGGAATCACGTGACTTGGTTTTTAAATGCTTTGTCTGTCCATTTACAGCACACCTTTGTCAAGCTTTGAAAGAGCATTACCAAGAAAAACACCCAAAATATATACAATTTAATTCATTGATGTACTATAGGTATTCTGCAAAGAGAGGCAAAGAGTCATCTAGATCTGACAGTATTTCTGTTAAGAGTGTTCCAGTACCCAATACAATGGAAAGGACAGCCTCACCTCAAAGTCCCACATTAAAAGGAATTAATGTGGATTTGTATCAATGTGAGAACTGCACTTTCATTTCCAAGTCAGCGGTTGCTATGTTAGTCCACTATGTAAAAGCCCACCCTAAAGCTGGAGTGACACTTGATCAAATCAAACAATCACTTTTAGTTTCATCAAACATTGAGCCAACAGTTTCTGAGAGTTCATCATATACTAACACAGGTGCTGTTAAGGAAGAAGAAGTTTCCCACCAAAATACATGCTCGATGTCTCCAAAGAACATATGCGTTACACCTGAGGTGTCACCAGAAAAAGGAAAAATACTGGATTCAGATATTGACTCAAACCAAAATAAGTCACCCAAACTTGAAGATGGGGAATCTTCAAAAGTCTCACTAAATTCATTAGGTATTGAAGTGGAAGACACAAACAGACATGATCAAAACACTCAACTTGGTATTCTGAAAAGAACATCTGTGCAAATGCAGAGTTCTGAGGTCCAGTGTCATGCCAACATGTCTGCTGTTTTACCTAAGAAATATGACACCACTTCTTTCACAAAGTTTTACTGCCAGGTTTGTGATTATACCAGTCACACTGTCAGAGGTGTTATTGGTCATCAAAGTGCAAAACACATGCAACATTTTACAATTGGAGAAACTTTGGCGTATACTGCTCAGATGCAGAAACAGCAGGCTCAAAGTAAAGGTGAAGCTTCAAAGAATCATTCAAGTGCTCCTAATGTTCAAAAACATTTAGTAGATGGTGAAAGCACAACATCTCAGCATGAAGACAAGGCTACAATCAACACACTGGCAAATATATCTGATGCTTATGAGCATCCAGAAAATTTATTTTACTGTCTGAAGTGCAACTTCGGACATCCATCTATAAAAGGAGTATTGAGTCATCAACGCTGCAACCACCCAGGTGTTAAACGAACCGCTGCTCAGGTGTTCAGTTATACTGCCGTGATACGTGGACAAATTAAAGCTGCTAAATCTCACAGAAGAAAATCTCCTTTTAATTCTGGTCTGCCACTTCCACTTATGGATAAAGTTGATGAGAGCATGTTATTTTGCTTCATGTGCAACTATAGGCATAAATCTTTGAATAGGGTGATGGATCATATAAAAGAAAAACATCCCGGACATGAGGTTGATTCCTCTCAAATTACTGGATATTCTTCTAAGATTCATGATCAAAATCAGAAATCTCATCAAGAAGCAAGTTCAAAAAAAGCGTTCAACCCCTTTGATAAAATCGAAAATAAATCTCCAATATCAAGTCACCACAGAAAATCGGCCTCAAAGGAAACTGCAAAAGTGAGGTTACTCAGATGCCACAAATGCCCATACGAATCTCCACATGTGTATCTCTTAAGAAGGCATTTATATAGTATCCATAATAGCAAACACACCCCTAGAGATATTTTGCAAATGGCCTTTGATGCGGGAATAGTACAGGCAGGTTATCACTGTGAGTGGTGTGTTTATTCCAGCAAAACCGCAAAAAAAGTCCACCTGCATTGCCAGAAACAACATGAATACCGTAAAATAAGCATCGAGAACATAAAGGTACGGCTGCATGTTGGTCTGAAAAGTTCCACTTCTAAAAAGAAGAGAATTCAATCTCAAGACGATCTCAAAACATCCCCATCTCAGGTACTTAAAAAGAAGAAAACGAAGACTTATCCTTGTCGCATGTGTTCCTTCAAAGGACGCTCAAAACGGTCTATAGCCCGTCACTACCATAATGTTCATCCTTGGTTTGTGAAAGAAGATGGATCGGTCCTCAATTTAATCTGTAGCAAAGTGCTGAGTGTGAACAGCAAGGAAGAAGCAGAAGATGTCCATCAGGAGTTGCCAGCAACATTTAAGAGTTCTCAGATGCCGATTGACTTTGAAACAGAACAAGGAAATTCGCCAGCCACCTCTGAGCCCCAAAAGTGCCTTGTATGTTCTATGCTTTTTTCTACTGAACATGGTCTTCTCGTTCATTATGGAATGAAGCACCCAGGTTTCTACACTGAAAGTTCAGATGTAGACAAAGAATTGGAACCGGCGGAAGAACAGACACGCATCCCTGTGTACAAATGTAAGTGCTGTACATATGTGAATACAAGTCCTGTTGGAGTTCTTACCCACTGCCAGATGAAGCATCCCTCTTTCAAAGCCAGGCAAGAAAAGCTTCAATCTGATGAAATAGAGCTGCCTAATATAGAGTATGAAAACAAAAAAGGACTTGATGATCCAGTTAGATTCAGTGGATACAGGTGCAAACTCTGTCCTGTTGCCTGTGAATCATTGAAGCAGTTAAGAAGGCACTACGAGCAGGACCATCATCAATCTAAACCAAACTTGCTCAATCCACTTCCAAAACATTCACCAGTAAATAAAAAGTGTTCCTTGTCCAGGCACCACAGCAGTCAGGGCTCAATATTGGAGGCTCTCTTCAAAAAACAACAAACTGCTGCAATGAAATGTAATTTCTGCAAATTCACCTGCAAAACCAAACTTGACCTCACTCGCCATTTAAATATTTACCACAAAAATGCATCTAGTGAAGAGATGGATTGTGTGTACAAGTGTGCCCTGTGTTCTTATTCATCTCCCTTGCAAAATTATCTCGCCAAGCATTATAAACGGAAACATGGAAAGCCGGCCTTTCTCACTTACTATGTACCAGTATTCAAACGTCAAACACCTGCATTCAAACATCAGACACCTGCAACCAACAACATCGTAATCTACAAGTGTCAACTGTGTGCTTATTCATCCCAGTTTAAAAGGTACCTGTCGGGGCACTATATGAGAAGACATGGCTCAGCTGCATTCAAAAAACACTATGCTCCTCTGTACAAGCAAAAGCAGACCAAATGCAGAGACAATAAGTACAGGGAGCTGCTCCAAGCACCGCAGGCTCGGTGCGTAAGCTGCAGGCTACAGTTTAAATCACTCCGGTCACTTAGTGCCCACTACACTAGCGTTCACAAGTCAGACGTCAGGAAGGATTTCACCTTGGTGAAAGGCTCGCTGTACAAGTGTGGCCACTGCCATGCTAGAATCAAGAGCGTCAGGAAGCTCTGTGGTCATCTAGAGCATCACAGCAAGCAGCGCGGAAAGAGAGATGATGCCGTGACGAATAAAACGAGCGTTGGCGGTGAAAAACGACCCGAGATGTCACCTGTTCACGTAAGTGGCCTGCATTTTGCCAGCGTTCAACCCCGTCATTCTTTGTCGTTTTATTACTTGCTTGAGCAGAAATGTAAAGGGAATATTTTCTGTGCCATATTGCCAGCGTGAAAAGACGCTGGGTGTCCAGACGCCGGAGGAACTAGGCTCGCAGAGTGTGACGCCAGTCGTCTTGCCGCATCCTCCCACCTCACCGTACAAGCTGTGGAAATACAGCCAAGCTAAGGATTGTACTTGTAAAGATTGTGGGCGGACCTTTATGTCACTGACAGGTTTGCGTAACCACGAGCGCAGCCACGCAGCCATTGCTGCCCTCAAGCGCTCTGATACCCTGCCAGACTCGCCATCAAAACACCTGTAAGAGGAGGGGGGGGGGGTGGTCCATTTAGTGGTAATTTAATTGGCAAATATTTTATTTTAATTGATGGTATTGATTTTCTATTATCTTAACAGCCCAAACAAATACATCAGCTATCATGCACGCTCTGTCAAACCTTTCCGCTGTGAGATCTGCTTGCATCGGACCACACACAGCTGGCTGATAAAAAAACATATAAGAAGAAAGCACAAAGGTAAGAAAGCATAATGTGACATACTATTTATTAGTGTGCTTTGTATGAATGTCAATGTTCAAATCGCTAATAAGCAAATAAATTGTTAACATTTTGGACAGACTTCTCTGAACATGCAGTGTCAGTTTGTTATGCTATCGCTCGCCCCAACTTGATTGAATATAGTATGAGAAGTAGCATTATATGTTGTGAATGATTGGTTACAATCCAGAAATTATGTCACACCTGACTGGCTTGTTTATCACTCATCATCATTTTGACTAAATGAGTTTGAAGATTTTAAAACACAATTCGCCAGACAACTCTCCGTAGCACCACAAGATGTATTCTAGAACTGCTTCTAGGGGCTGTGGACCAGAAAGTTCAGATGTGGCTGCATACAGTTTTGCCCTTAAGTCTCTTGAAAGACATCTTCAAATAAAATTTATTATTATATAAATGGTAAATTAATGTATTAATGTTATGTGTGTGCTCAACAGCTGAATGTCTAGATATTACCAGCAGTTCTGCTGAGACCACCCCCCACCCTAATAGAAGATCACAGAGTGAAAACAGTTCGACATTAACATCAGAACTTCAGGAGGGTAAATTGGTTGATTTTGAAAGCACGTTGTTATCCCTTTTTATGTCATTACCGAAAGACAACTACAAAAATTGCACCTAAATACAATGGAAAATACAAGTAATGTATGTATTTCTAAAGCATGCAGAAAAAAACGGGAATAGGTTTAGTCTATTAACCCTGAGGGGCTCCTCGGAAAGAAACCAAACATATAAATGACGTGCACATTTATTACAGTTTATTAAGAAGTCTGATGCTGGAATAATGTGTTTTTGGACCTATTTAGTTTTTAACCTAGGGAGCTTGTCATCTCCTCTCTGATGGGAGTAGCTCATTTCACCCTCGAGGGGGGGGTTTGAGGGACAGGATGTGGTGCACCTTATGCAATGCTCTGGACCGATCTTCTGGCAATCCTTTAGATCCACACCAATTATCTTTTTGCTATGACTAACAACACTATTAAGCCTTTTTTTATCACATTAAATAACAAAAGGTACATTAAATTTAAAAGTTAAAATAAATGAAATAAAAGATTATAAAAAATAACTAAACATATCGTGGAAGAGAACAGCCGAAAACAGGAATCCTGCATCACAGCCTCAACATTTTACCTTCGTCTGTCAGATACTTTTTTAAAGTATCTTATGCTAAACATCTTATATTATTTTACTTTTCTTATATCCCAGGATTTCCCTTTTGTTACGTACCAAAATAAATACCTTGTGTGTTTTGCTGTTTAGTTGCGTGGATGGATGTACAACAGGGGAAATACAATTGTTATATGTGGCATGATCCATCGTTTCTTCTGCCTCATAGACGGGACATACTCTGAGCCCCCAGATATACAGCGACAGTTAAATCACTATAGCCTCTTGGCGCAGGCGAGCGCTTCGGCACCTGGGAACCAGAAGGAGCTTAAACCACCAGAAGACAAACTGATTCACTGTGAGTTCTGCAACTTCACCACAGAACACATGTCTAGTGTTCGACGGCATTATCTCAGCCTTCACAGCAGGAAGCTGCTCAGGTGCAAAGACTGCTGGTTTTTCACTGGATTGAGGTAAGCTACTGCAATATATTTTATTTATTTATATATATATATATATATATTTTTTTTTATTTTATTTTTTTTTTTAATTCTGTCTACTAAAAGCATTGTTTATCAAGCATTCTTTCTCGCTTTCTCTCATACCCCTATCAGGCAAAACTTGAAACTGCACAGAGAGATGGGCCATTCCAACTGTCCCTCTGAGCCTACTCATCAGAAAGTTCTGCGATGCCCTCTCTGCCTTTACCAGACTAAGAACAAAAACAACATGATAGATCACGTCGTGCTTCATCGTGGTAGGTTAATGACGACATTAGACACAATCCATGCGAATGGCAGGCTTTTGTCAATCACGCTGCAATAACCAGTTTTCAAACAGGAGGCGGTGAGCCCTTCAGTTATTTTATTGACTGAATCAACTGACCATGTGTTCTGTTGTCTTTCCCAGAGGAGCGTGTGATACCGATAGAAGCGCGTCGTCCCAAGCTGTCGCGGTATCTCCAGGGCGTGGTCTTCCGCTGCCACGAGTGCACGTTCTCAAGTGCCAGCGCCGAGACCCTGCGTCTGCACGTCCAGAAGCACGCCGACGTCAAGCCATACAAGTGCCGACTGTGCTACTTTGACTGCACTCAGCTCGGCGAGCTGGAGGCACACCTGTGTGATAAGCATCAGGTGAGAGAGGTCGGGACTGTCGATGCTCTACTAATAGGAATGTCTTTGTTATCGATATATGGACTGCATTTATACAGCGCTTTTATCCAAAGCGCTTCACACGCTTTGCCTCACATTCACCTCGTTCACACACCGATGGCGGTGTCAGCCATGCAAGGAGACACCTGACCACCGGGAGAGTTTAGGTGTCTTGCTCAGGGACACCTCGGCACTTGGTGAGGAGTTAAGGGCGTTCAAACCAGCTCAGTTCTTGATCACCTGTCGCCCCGCCCGCCTTACCACCGCACCACTTGCCGCCCCATCTGTGGACTATGGTGATATTTTAATATATGCATTCCTCTACTCTGTCTTCACATGGTTTACGGTCTACCATGCTTCCCTGAGGTGTACCACCAATAGTAAAGCTCTGACTCACCACTGTGACCTATATTCTCGGGTAGGATGGCCTGCTCTGGCCAACCGTAGACTTGGTCGTTCTTGGTCTGCTCCCACAGGATTAATAAAGGTTAAAGGTAAAGGCACCTTTAACCTTTTTTCATGCTGTCTGTACCAAATGCTGGCACAAAAATGGGGGAAATGGCATTTGTGTGTATTGCACCCTCAGCATGGAATATGTTGCAGAAATGCTTTTAAATTGAAAATGAAAGAATTGGAGTCAGTCTTTATTAAGATGTCAGTGTTTTTAATGATTGAGTATTTTATGTTGTGATATTACAATTGTGTATATTTTTTGTATTTTCTGTCTGTAACTGTGTTGTGTGCTAATGCCCGTCTTGGCAAAACTGTTTTGAAAAATTTAGTTTTCAAGGGAGTCCTCCCTTGAAAAATAAAATGTTTATCCAAATAGGTACTTCCTGGTTAAAGAAAAAAAAATACGGTCTAATACACGTTTGCTCATTAGCTCTAAAACGGTAAAATCATGAATCTAAAACAGTTTTTCTCTTCTGAATCAGGCTGTGTAATTACATTTTCAATATTGTATTTTGTTCCATTAGGTGATGAGGAATCATGAACTGGTCGGCCAGATCAACGTTGATCAGCTGGAGGCGAGGGTTGACCGGGCGGTTGGCGAAGATGAAGGTAAGGAAACCCAAGCCCACAAGGAAACAGACGTGCAGGACAGCGAGGTGGAGAAAGAGGGAGATACAAAAGCATTCTTGCTTGTGAACAAAGTCGGAACGAACAGGAACACGACTAACACAAGTAGCGAGAACCACACAGGGGTCTCGGCAGAAAATTACCCCCGGGAAGAGCAAAATATGGAGCCGCAAAGATTAAGTACTGCAGCAACGCTGCAGAACAGAACGGACACTGTAAAGCAATGCAGTGCTATCCAGCAGATGACCCAGGGTAAAGACCTGGACACCCGAGCTGTCAATAAACCAAGCTGCCAAAGCAAACCAGGAGAAGCGAAAGTTGCTCTGGAAAAACAAAATGGCTTGTCGCTAGAAGGGAACGCAACAGAAAATTACACCACAACCGAGGCCGAGACCAAGATGGAGGAGGACATACTGCGTCAGATCCTGGAACTAGATGAAGATTGCAGAGCATTATCCAACCGCAATCGTCAAGAGCAGAGTAAACTCAAAGTGGTTCTGTTGGGAGTCAAGCGGAGACCAAGTGAAACGCAGGAGGATAAAGACGGCTTGTCACTGCGACAGCTGAAAACCGAAGCGCAGAGAGAGATGCTAGTGCTTGAAAATGAATATTTCAAGGGGGGCGTTATCAGCTCCTCTGAACACAACAGTAAGTGTCTTGAGTGGCTAGGTACTTCACTTCTGTGATACCTAACAGTTATATTGTGCTTTTATAAAAAACATTTAAAATAATTAAAAGATAATGTGATGGTGCCACTGACTCCACACATAACTGATGAATGAAAGAAATTGAAGTCACAAATTTGTTTTGTGTTGAGTATTATTTCCCAATATCCAACTTTGGGCAGGATTGTTCCGTATTGCATGTATGTATTTATGTATGCGTATGTGCATGCATCCTGAACATTTTTTTTCTGTTGAATTGCCATAAACAAATTTAAAGGCAAACTTTATAAAACAAGTATATGATTTTAAACCTATATTGGTTACTTATTTGATTGTTTAGATGTACTTCAAGTTCAAGCTAACATTTATTTGTTTATTTGTTGAATGTTGAACGAACTATGGAAACAGCCTGAACAGTCTGATCCCAGAAGAGAAGGCAGATAGGAGTTTAATATCTGTGGAATTACTACTAATCCATTGATTCAGACAAGCTTTTGTTTTCTCGTTGTTTAGATCCATATAACTGCGTGGATGGTGGGGCAGGTGACTTGCTTCCATTGAGCAAGGATGACAAAGTGTTTTCCTGCAAGTTTTGTGGACGAAACCTCATCACCCACTCTGAACTGGAGCGTCACGTCAAGAGGCATGGAATGTAGTTTATCTTGAACACTCCATTTGCCTCTGTTTTCATCTTCATCTCCCTGATAATGCTCTCATGAGTGACATGAGATTTATGAGACGAGAAATGTTTAATATATGTAGGATATACTTGCATCTGTTTCCATCTTCATCTCCCTGATAATGCTCTCATGAGTGACATGAGATTTATGAGATGAGAAATGTTTAATATAGGTAGGATATACTTGCATCTGTTTTCATCTTCCTGATAATGCTCTCGTGAGTGACATGAGATTTTTGAGATGAGAATCATTTGTTTTTTGTTTGTTGTGATTTTCATTTGTTAAGAGAAGAAATGTTTCTACACTTCGGAACACAGTGGGGCAAGTGAATCTTTGTCAAAGTATTATCCTGTTTTGCTGTATTTTTATGTTTACTAAATTCCACAGTTTTAAATACATTTAAATAAAGTTTTATAGTTAATATGTTGTACTTGGTTGAGTTGATTAACTTATTTAGCGAACTAAAGAAAAGCAAACACTTTAGTGTACAGCCTTGTAGGCATATGTATATAAAAAAAATTGCTACTATAATGTCAGACATGTTTTTTTTTGTTTCCCCCTGGGAGGTTTAAACATTAATCAGCTAGTAGCACATAAAATCACAAGTTTATAAAAGTGTGCTCAGGGGACAGTGATATCACCAATCCAATAGCTTCTGACTTGTTTACGGGCGCACATGGGATTGGGACGTTTGTTGTGGAGGAGGCTCATGATGCGTCACGTCAAGTCCTCCGAATGAAAGAGGACACCGTTTCCTGGTGTACGGTACAGAAGATACTTCAGAGAACTGGTTCAGTCTGAATTCACAATTTCCACTTATTTCTCCATATCCGCAATAATTGTAAGTATTTTTATGTGATTAATAATAGCCATATAGTCACATTCACATAGTTGATTATTTCATTGAACTGGCCTGCTTTAGTAACCTGTTTTTATTACCGTAGTATCATACTGTACTGTACCGTAGGCCAACTTGTACGGTGCGTTAAAGATGCGCCAGTTTGAGGGTTATGACGTTTTGAATTAGAATGTATTAATCGCTGGATATTACCCAGTATATAACCCAGTTTGAAATAATGTATTGATGAGAACTGAATCAAAGTTGGTGATGAATAAGTAAATGTTTCCTCGTTCCTTGTGTCACACCTTTTTCCAGTATCTTTGGTTAGTTACAGTAAGATCATATAGGCGTAACAGTACTGGCACATTCTCCTTACCGTACTTAAAATGTGCTCTATTATAACTACCTATATGACTTTTTATGTTTTGTGCCGTTTGATACGTTGCTCAATAGCTCAACAAAAGCAGAACCTTTTACTATTTCATCACTGGTCTAAACCAGGTTCATGTAACGTATCGTCTTGGGTCAGACAGACTGTGACCCAACGGTTGATTTCCAGGCAGCAACTAATTTGTACTTCTGAACAGCGATCTGTAGCAGAGATGACAGGAGTCAAGAAGGTTGAAGAGGAAGACAGCAGTTTCTCTTCAAGAATCATCGTCATTGTTTTTGTCATTCTTCTGTTGGACCTCCTTGGATTTACACTAATCCTACCTCTTCTGCCATCTATTCTAGACCACTATGGGCAAAAGCAGGTTTGTCATTGTCCAGGAAAATGCCCACTGCATAAATTAAGACTTTGGTGTTTAGGTCCATTAAGACAAACCTATGTAAACAATAAATAATGTCCACAGTGAGTGAGTGTACTGGGTTTCCTGTCTTTTAGTAACTAAAACATATGATTACAATCTGCCAAAGTAATATGGATGCTGTCATGTTCTACATTATGTCTTTCTTCTCAATTTGTTTCTGAAAATGCTTGTGTGGTTAAACCACCAGTGTTAGAAAAACAGTGTGGTTCACTTTGAACTGTGACAACCGCAAATCCACCTGCACCCGTAGGTTGACTACCACTGCTCTCTGCCCCTCCCCCTGCTCCCACGGTTCTCTCCTCCAGTTATACTTCAGCTGGAGGAGCTCTCCTTTGCTATCTTTGTTAAAAATCATAATATCTTGATTTATAAAAGTAAGTTGTTTGAGTCTCCATAATATATATACACACACACGCATAATGGAATGTGGAACAACCTCTGCTTTACTAGGTATGTAGGAGTGTTATTTAGTACAGTGCTCGGCCAAGAAAGAACACAAAAAAGTTAACATTACCGTAGCTGCATTTTGGACCTGACTCAGTACATAACTTCATGCATGCATGTTAAACAATGTATTTGAATAGCTGCATTTTGAACCTGAAATACTAAAAAGACTCTGTACATAACTTCATGCATGCACGTCAAACAATGTCTGAATAGCTGCATTTTGAACCTGAAATACTAAAAAGACTCAGTACATAACTTCATGCATGCACGGTAAACAATGTCTTTGTGTGAATGTTTTCTCCAGTGACATACTATCAAGTTAGTGTCTCGGTCAGCTGCCTGTTTCTGCCTGCTGCTGACTCATACAGACGTGTCTCCTGCTTTATATTTGTTGGTTTGCCCGCGGCCTCTTAACTACTGTCGCTCTCTCGCTGGACAGGATGTGGTGTACCAATCCTTACAGAGTATGGTGGACTGCTTTAGAGAGGCTGTTGGGATCCCCATGGAAAAGAAGTATAACAGTGTCCTTTTTGGAGGTGTGTAAATTGACAATGGAGCATTTTACACTATGAAGAAATTGAAGATATTGCTTTAAGACTTATCAATTCTGTGCTCACACATACACACACATAGTATATAGCCGTGGACTTTTTTTTTTTTTTTTAAAGACCTCTGCAGCAGTTTCTCTGATTTTTCTAAATTTAAATTTTTTACTTGCACGTGATTCATGTAATTTTAGAGTTGAATATATAGAATAATGGGTTATTTTTTTACATTTGCAGTATATTTACAGTTACATTTTAAAGGATGTGCAGTGGTCTCTTAATGTGGCGGCTGTATATCTTTGTATATATTTCTTCCCAGGTCTGATTGGATCTCTCTTTTCTCTGCTACAATTCCTCTCATCCCCGTTAACCGGAGCTGCATCAGATCACCGTGGACGACGGCCGCTGCTCCTCCTTACCACAGTGAGCTGCATGCGTTCACTACTTATAGTTATGGTTGCTGTAGTACACAACTGTACAAGTACATATGGACAGTAAACTGTAAGGCTCACATAACTAGTGTTATATTGCATGACACTAAACTAGTGAATAGTATTGCAGATACTATTCACATGGCAGTTCTTATAGTCAGATGTTGTTGTTTTGTTTCCAGGTCTAATAAAACGCCTTGTGTTCCAGCTAGGGCTGATGTCCTCTTATGCAGTCTGGGCAGTTTCCCAAAGCTTCAGCCTGTTTCTATTGTTCCGGGTAATCGGGGGCATTTGTAAGGGCAACGTCGGCGTCTGCACTGCGATCGTGGCTGACCTGCCTTGCCCAAAAGCAAGGCACCGTGGAATGGTAGGCACCAGGTTCCCTAGACACATAACTACAAGGTCAATTAGCAGATGCTTTTATCCAATTTGAGTTACAATGAGTACAGTTATGTATTACATAACATAAGATACTGATAATATTCAGTCAGTATTCAAGTGGTAGTGTAATGTGTGATATTAAAGTTTAAATATTTAAATGCCCTCCTATTCTGGGGAAGGCTTTGTCATGCATAATGACAATGTGTGCAGAATCACTGTTTTTCCTTTAGACCATATAGTCTATTTATAGACCATTTAGTCCACATAGCATTTTTGTCTGAGTGCCAGCATCTTTTTTTCAATAGTTTCAAATGAGAAGAGCGCGTATGCGGCTGCATGAGGCTGCCTAGAGAAAAGGTGTTTTACTTTTTATCACTGTTGCTCCTTATCAGGCAACCAAGATGAAGAGTAACTAGTCACCCTGGTAACCAAGAGCATTGGCAAACTGGAAATTTAAATGAAAAAGAAGCACATTTTCAATACATTTCTTTGTTTTTCTTTCTTTCTTTTTTTTCCAAGTCAAATTTATTTATTTAGCCCTTATTAGTCAAATTTCAGTCTCAAAGCCAAATAGTATCCAATAAAAAGCAAATGGGTGACAATTTGATCTATTAACTGTCAATATAAACAAAAACAACCCGTGTTGTTTTATTTGTCTTAACGCTGCCCGGCACATTGCCAGCGCTTTTCTGACAGAGAGAAGCTCTACATGGACACATAATCTGACAAAACAATAACAATACTAATACAATTACAATGTTAACGTCGTTCATAGGCTATGATCGGCATTGCCTTCTCCCTGGGGTTTACTGTGGGACCACTGATGGGAGCCTACTTTGCCATACAGTCCAGCAAAGCAGATGTTTTCTATCAAACACCAGCTCTTCTGGCGCTGGCCTTCAGCACCGCCGATCTGCTCTTCATCTGGCTCCTGCTACCGGAGACGCTGCCTAAAAACCCCAAGGTGAGGTTCTGAAAAGCACCGCCTCTGCATTTTCTATGGTTAACCTGGGGAACTGATCAGACGTCAACAACGGTGTCCGTCTGCGGGGCACGTCGATTTTCTCTTTAGCTTTATCTCTCCCCCTTTCAATAGATGTACTGAAATATTAGTGTTTCCGTTTACCCAGGGAGTCACAGGTTTCCAGTATGCTGGGGATCTCTTGAAACCGTTGGCTTTGTTCCATTTTTCAGCTGTAACCAGAACAAAAGAGCCACCTTCAAAAGAAAGTGAGTGTCCAGCCATTTACTGTGTATGGTATTGATTAAATTAACCAAATGCAAATGACTTTTGGTAATACTCCTTGTATGGTTTGAATCCACAGGAATGCAGAAGCTTAAAGCGTTAGGTCTTGTCTATTTCACCTACTTGTTCCTGTTCTCTGGTCTTGAGTTCACGCTAAGCTTTCTGACTCATCAGCGATTCCAGTTCACCAGGTGTGTAGTCAGACATATGGGTATACTATGATGTAAGCTACAACCTATTCCTCTATGAAAACATGTAGGTTTAGGGTCTGTCCACCAAACTCCTTTTAAGCGCTGAGAGCACCTATTTTCAATACAAGCCATATGCAGCTCAGTGTTTAGCGCCACTGGAGCAAAAACGGCATGAGCGCTCAGCGATTTTTTTTTAGCCCTGCTCCCCCGGCACTTTAAGTTGAAAACAGTTCAACGTTTGGAACAGCGCTGGAATCGTTAATTACATTTTTAGCCTAGCAACAAGCGTTGGAGAGAGGTGCTCTGGAAGCACTCTGAAAATAAGGTTGGGCGCTCTGTGAGCTAAAACTCGTTTGGTGGACACATGCCCTTATTGCTTCTGTTGACACTTTGACAATGAAATTGAAGACACTGTTATTCAAACAGGCTTTTAATTAGACAAGGGTTGTTATAGCTGATTTATGTATCTATGTTTTTCCTTTGTATTTTATGTCTTTATGTATTTCATTTTATTGTGAAGCGCTTTGTGATTTCTATCTGCGAAAGGTGCTATATAAAGACACTTTACTTACTAATCCTCTATGAAAACATGTAGGTTTATACCAGGACTGTTTAATTAGTTTTTTTCTCAACAGTATGCAGCAGGGGAAGATGTTCTTTTTCATCGGTATTGTCATGGCGTCAATTCAAGGGGGATATTCTCGCAGAATTCAGCCTGGGCACCATATTATGGCTATTCGTATGGTACGCCTAGTTCCTTTTGTATGATACACAAAGCACAATACTATAAGACCAACCCTCTGGACAATGTAACACAATATCCTGCAGTAAAGACATCCGTGAATGTATGTTTTTTTTTTTTCTTTTCTTTCCTAGGCAATCATAGCTCTGATTCCAGCCTTCATCCTCATTGGGCTTGCATGGAATTTGAAGATGCTTTACCTAGGCCTGGCATTATATTCTTTTGGTAAGATGACTTTATACTTGTTTGTTCTCCGGTTCTACAGTTAAAATACCAAACCACAGAAAGGGGTGAAAGCCAGAGGGTTCACATGTGACTATTTGGCACCAACGTTTCATCCATTTCATATGAATGCGTGGGCCCATCTGATGACAATATGATCACAGCATTACATACATTTGAAAATAAATAATGTTATACAATAAAAATATAACATAAAAAGACCATACCACATGCATTCCAAATATACATTTCTCAATGCCAAAAATACATAAATGTAGTTCCGCCCTTTTGGCACCAACTGGCTTGTTATGTTCAGTTTTTAAGTCTTTTGGTTTTTAATGAATAACTCAAAATTGATTAAGAATTCAAGTGTGCCATTTTGGCAGTAGAAAGCGCTCATCAAGAGCTTTAATTTGATATGTATATCTCCGTTTCACCAAAAATGTAACTTCCGCCCTTCTGGTTCTCACCCCACTGAATGTTACAGCAGGCTATACATGCAATGCTTAATACAGCAGTTTTACTTACCATACAGTATAAGTAGACCAGGCATTATAATGTTATATGTCTTGGTTTAATTTGCAACAGTGTTTACTTTTATTTAGCCAAGACGGTCTTGCTTAGAGATGGTGTCTCACTTGTAGTTCTATTACAGCTGCAGCGATCGTAGTTCCATGCCTGTCAACACTGGTGTCTGACCATGGTAAGACTTACAGCAGTGGCGGCTGGTCCTTTTACAAACAGCAGAAGCACAAATACAGAGGCTACAACATGGCTAAACGTATTGCTATTGAATAAATCACTAGTGGGCATTAATATTAAATCTTTCCTGAAGTAACTTTTGACTTCTCTAATTAATATGTTAACCCTCGCGCTGTCCTAAGGCATTTCAGCAGACTAGCAGCAGAGGGAGCAAACTGCAGAATGTCATATGTCCGTGTTGTGGTTGCTGCCCTCTACTGGCAAGTGCACCGGGTCATTTTGACGCATAGTACAGCGCGAGGGTTAAACAACATTGCTAGTATAATAACACAAACAAAGCAGGCCTAATTACCAAATGACCTGAGAACTCTATAACTAGACTGCAAAAAAGTATACGAAATACAAACACTGTATCGAGCACTCTCTGATTTCCTGTATACTCGTAGCAGAACATCTTTATGACAATGATCAGCTGTTTATTACGGGGTCCGCCCTCATTGAGAAATCTGCCAAGAATCAAACAGAGAAGCTGAGCTTCGAAGTGGGACAAAATTGCATTAAGAAAGCCTACTGTCCAATAAACGCTGAGATGTGTTTTGTTATGGGAAAAGCTCTCATAGCCCATTGAAGCTGAGCATCAGGGCGGGACTCAAAATGACACATTTTGGCCTGTTGTTCAATTAACGTTGTTAGTTTCACCATAGACACAGAGCGCACTTGAATCTCTCATAGGATCCCATTGAAGCTCAGTTTTAATAGCTGTATATGGGGCCGTGTTTCCGTTGATCTCGTCGAATATGCACAAATGCAGATATAGATAAATAAATAAATAAAGGGTTTGATTTCAATATGGTATATATAGTGTAGATGCTGTACACTTAGTAATAATTGAATAGCAACATTGTCATGATATATATTTTAGTAAACATAAAAATATCAAATTGTCCAAAGACAATGAGTAATCGCGTTAAATAATCGTGATTTCAATTTTGACCAAAATATCTGTGATTATGACTTTATCCATAATCGAGCAGCCCTAGACTACAAACCATCCATTTGGCCAACAGTTCACCTGACTCCTCCTCTTCCTCCAGGTTCATCCAATCAAAAGGGCACTGTCATGGGAATCCTGCGCAGTTTAGGAGCCCTAGCCCGAGCACTGGGACCAATCGTGGCTTGTTCTGGTAAGTCACATGCAGTTAAAACAGTGTTCCCTCAGTGTCCTGGGGGGACCCCCTGCCCTGCATGTTGTAGATGTCTCCCTCCTCCAACACACTTGAGTCAAATGAATGGGTCAGCCCTCAATCTCTGCAGAAGCATGATAACGTAGACCGTCTCCCCTATTTTGTCATCGGAGGGTGCCTATTTACATAATGCAGCACTTTTATCTAAACTAATTACATAATGTAATGTACTGATTTCAAATCGCTTTAGGTTCTAAAGCGATTTGAAATCAGCACATTCGTCGGCAAGCAAACAGCATTCTGGTCGGATAATGACAGAAGCATGTCATCATGGCTAACATAGTTATAACATACAGTACAGTATCTATTAATATACCACCATACAATTCCCAGAAATAATTGGGAAGGATCAACAAAGTGCTAGTTTTATGATCTTAATAATAAAGAGGAGACAAAAGAAAGGATGTAAATTATTATTATTTTTTTTTTTTTCGTTCCCTTCCCAGTATACTGGATAGCTGGAGCAGAGATCTGCTTCATCCTCAGCTCGGCTGCGTTCGCCATACCTCTGATGCTACTGACGACAGCGAGGAGGCTCAAGGAGGAGTGAACAAGCAATGGGCATGAACTTGAAATGAGCTTCCTGGAAAACACTGGTGCCAGAGAGACTTACTACAACGATATTACTGAGCACATGATCAAACTAATCGGCGGTTGGGTTTTGTTCAATAAAACCCTACTGTTTGGCCTTTGTTGTACATAATGTACACAGCATTGCTACAGAACTTTAATTTTTTTGAGAAAATAGGATGTTCTGAAGATAATGGTAAATATAACGGTATTTCATTAGGTGAAAAACAGCGTAGACACACACACACACACTATTGTATGCTAGTTATTAATTACATTTTAATTTAAACTATTTTGTTATAAAACGACAAATGTAATATTCTTGTTAAGGTAATTTTTTTACGGTTTTATAAAAAAAATGTATCTGAATAATTTCATGTATTACAAATAAAGCTCTGTAAATGTATTAGCGAGTGTTTGTGAGTGATCTTGATACAGGAAGATTAGAACAATGAGGTTTTGCTTTCTTGGCACATCTCACAGTAACTGGTGGTGGTGGTGCCCAGCTAGGAGCAACAATGAGGTTTTGCTTTCTTGGCACATCTCACAGTAACTGGTGGTGGTGGTGGTGCCCAGCTAGGAGCAGCAAGGAGGTTTTGCTTTCTTGGCACATCTCATAGTAACTGGTGGTGGTGGTGCCCAGCTATGAGCAGCAAGGAGGTTTTGCTTTCTTGGCACATCTCACAGTAACTGATGGTGGTGGTGCCCAGCTAGGAGCAGCAAGGCGGTTTTGCTTTCTTGGCACATCTCATAGTAACTGGTGGTGGTGGTGGCGTAGAACTATGAGTAGTAGTAGTAACATTGTGTAGCACGTCTTGTGACAGAACGTCTACACCACTCTGGAAGAACTACGTCACGTTATTGCGAAACATTTCTGTGCAGTAGGCACTGCAGCTTAGCAATATTAGCTTCAGCGTGTCGGTATAAAACGAGTTTCGTGTATTATTGCACAGACAATGAATGGAAGCTCGAGTGAAGACGTGGATAGTTTAGAGGGTTTGGCTGTGTGAACGGGACGATTGACACGGTACAGTAGCTACTGACTTATTTAACACCCTATCCGAGGGTTATTGTGATGGTTATGTTTGCCGAGTAAGCTAACGATGAACCACAATTCTAGCTAATGTAAACAATATAGTATATGCTGTGTGTTAATAACGAATTAACATGCAACACGTACATTAATTTACGTTATCTATACAAACTCACGTGTGTACGGCAACAAAGTGCACCCAACAGCCTGCTAGCTTGTTAGCATGTGCTGTGTTCTTCAAGCGATTAGCAGCTATGTAGCCCTCAAAAGTAAACTGTTCAGAAGGTCCACCGACCTTACCAAGGACGTCGTCCACTAAACAATAACGTATATCGTTTTAGTATAAAGTTAGATGCTTTATTGTCACTGGTTCCTGTTTTCATAATGACATTACACGATATATGACGCAAACATGACAAAGGTTCAGTCTTTAAAACGAACTCAGCAGTCATATAATTATGTCTGCCAATAGATATGTTTGTCTGTTTCTCAGGATAGCAAGCTGCCCACTTGTTCCCACCCTTCCATTATCAAATTCCAGAGGCAAGACGAAATGGAGCAACCTACACCCTCATCCCCCTCTATGACACTATCAAATCCCAATATCTATAGTCAAAGATGGTAGGGATAATTTTATTATGCATCTTGGATAATCTGTAATATACAGTAAAAAAAAAAAAAAAAAAAAGAAGTATTTTATCCCATGCTGATTTTGTAAGTTTGCCCACTGTCAAAGAAATTACCAGTATATTATTTGAATGGCAGGTTTATTTGAACAGTGAGAGACAGAATAGCAACAAAATAAATCCAGGAAACGCATGTCAAAATGTATAAATCGATTTGCATCTTAATGAGTGAAATAAGTAAGACCCCTCTCAATCATACAGATTTCTGGCTCACAGTTGTCTATTATACAGGTAATGATCTGAGATTAGGAGCACACTCTTAAAGGGGTGCTTCTAATCTCAATTTGTTACCTGTAAAAAAGACACCTGTCCACAGAAGCAATAAATCAATCAGGTTCCAAACTCTCCACCATGGCCAAGACCAATGAGTTGTCCAAGGATGTCAGGGGCCAGATAGAAGAAGATAGATCTACACAAGACTGGAATGGGCTACAAGACCATTGCCAAGCAGTTTGGTGAGAAGGTGACAACAGCACTTGGAGGAAATGCAAAAGAACTGTCAATCTCCCTCCTTCTGGAGCTCCATGCAAGATCTCACCTCGTGGAGTTGCAATGATCATGAGAACAACTACAGTACTCATTCCAGAACTCCGTGGGAGGATCTTGTCAATGATCTCAAGGCAGCTGGGACCATGATGACCAAGAAGAGGAATGCTGCCTTTGACCCCAAGAACACCATCCCCACCATCAAACATGGTGGTGGAAACATTATGTGTGTATGGGGTGGCTCAGTAAGAAGCACATTAATCCCAGACCGTAATCCCGTGGAAGATCTGTGGAGGGATCAGATGGTTCGAGTTGCCAAACGTAAACCTCAAAACCTTAATGACCTAGGGAAGATCTGCAAAGAGGAGTGGGACAAAATCCCTCCTGGGATGTGTGCAAACCTGGTGGGCCAACTACAAGAACCATCTGACCTCTGATAAGTCATGTTTTGCAGCAGGGTCGAATACTTATTTCACTCATTAAGATGCAAATCAATTTTTCTCTTTTGACATGTGTTTTTCTGGATTTTTGTTGTTTGTATTCTGTCTCTCATTGTTCAAATAAACATGCAATCAAAATTGTAGACTCTTTGTCAGCGGGCAAATCATGGTACAACATCAGCAGGGGTTTAAATAATGTTTTCCCTCGCTGTAAGCCTACATATACAGTTACCTCCTTGTTATGTTGTACAGACATATTGGCATGTATCATCGCCACCCTGTCAAAGGCCGATACGTAAGTTCTTTACTATGCCCTAGTAAACCTGAAGGCCTGACCCCGAGGCAGAGGCCATCCACCGCTGACGGCAAGCCATCGAGAAGACACACAATGGCAGGCAAGGATGGCAGTACTATGTATCACGGTGACAAAGGGACAGCTGATGCCAGAGCATACATGCACAGAGAGAGGTTGAAGCAGGACTCTGTGAAACCGGTGTGTTAAAAATATGAACACAGCAAATGATCAGTAAAATTAGACTGCAAATGTAATCATGATTTTATTTTCATCTCCGCAGACGTCAAATTTAAATGGCAAATTAAATTTTACGGACAGAATGGGAAAGAAAGCTATGCATGTTCCACAAGGAGGTATGTATGATAACACTTTTCCACTGAGGGGTTCCAGACTGATACTTTAGCTGTAGCTTGCAAGATCAGGATGGTCTCTCGAGGCTAGGGTAGCGCACCGTTATCACTTAAAACAACGGGGAAAATAAATAAAAATACTTTCACTGACCAGTTTGTGTGTGCTTGTCACAGGTGTGAGAGGCACCAGATCTGCCCCAAGTGCTGCAGGGAGACCTCCACTGGCCCAGGTGGATTCAGTCACATTTGAAGTAAAGATGGTGGACTTCCCTGAGTTGTCTGTCGCATCTCCGGTGAACCCTGCCGCCCAACCACCAGAGTGCTGGGGGCCAAACGCTCAGGCCCCCAGCCTCGCAGTACAGAAAGTAGTCTCTACCAGCAAGGTGGGACAAGTTTACAGTGAATACACCGTGTGATCGGTGTATTAACTTGACATTTTTTCTGTGTGTGTGTGTGTGTACAATCACAACAAGGCATGGGATGATATGAAATATTTATGTCACGATTATTCTGGCCAAAATAATCGAGATAGGCGGCATTATCCTGGTATCAACCAACATATGCTTAAAACTACTAAAGCACTAAAACATACTGCAATCACTCTTACATTTTGTTAAGAAACGAATGCTTTTATTATATTATATTGTATTTTGTATATTGTATAATTTTTGTTGGGGATACAATGGGCAAGCCGAGCCTTCAGCTATGGTGATGGTTGACTTGACAAACGCAGGCTAATGTATAAACTGTTGAACTGAGCTAGCCAGCTTTTTTTTCCAAGTCATTTGTCAAGCTATTCATGTGAGAACGAGTCATAATTATCCAGATAATGGGCATTCACCACGATACAATTATCGTCAGTATTTTTATCCCGATAGACAATAACATCATATATTGTCCCTACCCTAATAGTGACGTGACCATGTAAAAGGGGCTTGTCAGTTTGTCTGTGCTGCTGGGGGGGGGGGCGGGGGTTGTAATTAGGAGTCAATAAATGCACTGATTTACATTTAAAATAAAATGTATAGGGTATTTTTAGTGTTTAGACTAACTTCCGGGAACTATTTTCAGCCTCCACGATCCGCCATTGCTGTGAAAAATGGAGATGATGTAACTCTGTTGTTTCCATGGCTCTGGCCCAAACTAATTCCTCCTGCCTCCCCCACATTCCTTACGTGTGCTATTTTACTAAGGGGACATGTAATTAGTCCATTGCCCACTGTTGTTTCCCATCCCAGAGTTCCAGGAACCACACCCCCCGATCTTCTGCCCAAAACTGTCCCCTTGCAAAAGTATATACAAACACAATCATAGCCAACCTTTTTATAGGTTTATAGAGAGGTGGTTTTGTATCAGTCTAGTGTTTGGTGAATTGCATATTACATAAACAGTCTATTTGTTATTGTACGTCCACTATGTGGGTGTAATATGCGAAAATGCAATTCATTGGAAGAGTAGGGGACACGTGTGTGCCACAGAAATACTGTGTTTTTTAGAAGGTGGGGCAGGTATTGGCACAAGACCGGCACTCTCTCCCCACACAGACAGCACTAAATCACACTCACACCTTTACAATGTGTAATACAAGCATGCTGGATGCTTGCTGTTATTTCATACGCTACTTGCATGACTTAATTTAATGTTTAATAACACAACTTAATTTAATATGTATAATAACAAGACTTAATTAAATGTTTAATAACACAACTTCATTTAATATGTATAATAACACGACTTAATTAAATGTTTAATAACACAACTTAATATAATATGTATAATAACACAACTTAATTTAATGTTTAATAACAACTTAATTTAATATGTATAATAACACGACTTAATTAAATGTTTAATAACACGACTTAATTTAATGTTTAATAATGACACAACTTAATTTAATATATATAATAACTTATTTTAATATTGAATAACACAACTTAATTTAATATGTATAATAACACGACTTAATTAAATGTTTAATAACACAACTTAATTTAATGTTTAATAATGACACAACTTAATTTAATATGTATAATAACACGACTTTGTGTCTTTATGCATAGACATTGCTTGCCAGGAAAGCTTCCCCTGTTAAGTCTGACGGCCACCATGGTGCAAGTGAGCCTGTTCCCGTCTCTTCTGCTGCCCCGTCAGGTAGGACAAAGGGCGAAGCTCTGAAGTGTGTGTGCATACAAACATTTAATTCCCCAGTCTTTCCAGTGAGAAGTCACATGCCGATCAACAGTATATTCTGGGAAATGATCAGTCTGATCAGCATAATTTCATGTTTAAATGGGTAGGCTTTCAGGTAGGCTTGTGTGACTATTATGACGATGCAAGTTCACAAGTGGTTTCACGTCAGTCTGGAAACCTTAACTGAAAACTATTTGTCTGGCCTAAGAGGGAGGGCAAGTCATCCAGTCGAGTTGTTCGGTCAGTGCTGACGGCAAGAAGATGCTATGTTGAAATATCCTTTTCACGTGGTTATTATTTGGAGATCATCACAGTTGTTCATGTACATGGTATTTTCATTAATATAGCCGTAAGCAGCTATTTTTGTATATGAAGATACAGTTGGGCAATGGCGTCCTGAGCAGAGAATGACATCACACTGCCTCTGTGTGTGTGTTGAGATCCAAGCTTCTTTGTGTGCGTGTGGGGGTAGCGCACCAAAAATGCTTTTCTTTTGGTCTGAGATGCTGGTTCTTAGTGTGACACCTAGTGGCAGACATGATCATACACAACTCAGGAAATGTATGTATTTTACTTTTACAATATAGTAATACTGTTATAGCAAAACAAATGTGCAGCAGTCTTTTCATTTCAGGAGCTGAATAAAATGTATCTATAATTTAAAGTGTAACTGCACCCTAAAATGTGTTTTCTGAGCTGTAAACGAAGTAACCGGATTGATCTGTGATATGAGACACATCAATGCTGGTGTTAATATTGACAAAATTCCCGTTTTTATAAAAATCTGCATTGTATGGGTTGAAAACAGAACTACACATCATGTCTGTTAAAAATCATCCCAGGACCTGGCCGGTTTTCAACAGTACACTTTAGTGCTGGGACGATTAGTCGACGTAACCGACTTCACCGGTTACGTAAATGCGTCGATTTGCTAAATGTACCCGTAGACTCGGAAAAATATACTTATAACTATGCTCCGATCTGAAAAAATGGTGCCGTCAATGGACTATGAGAGGCAGCAATGAGCTGCGAACGCGCTTAGTAATCCTGAAACCAAAGGAAGAAGACAAATGTGTGGCATGGTGTGTTTGTGTACCTACCCTAATACATCCACTCATGTCTGTAGCAGATTCATTTGGCCCGGTTTATAGCCCGTGACGCGGTAAATACCAGACGTGCAGCACCGAGGTAAAGTTGGAAGGAAATTGGATATTCAACAGATATTCGCCTGCCGAAGTGTCCGCCGAAGTCTCTGCCGATGTGCGGCACTGACG
>JAOEGT010082670.1:0-14828 GCA_025447795.1 Speoplatyrhinus poulsoni
ACATGAAGAAACATGCACTCACACACACACACACACACACACACAAACAAACTAACATGAACAAACATGCACTCACACACACACACACACACAGACACGCACGCACACACACACACACTAACATGAACAAACATGCACTCACACACACACACACACACACACACACGCACACCCACACACACACCCACACACCCACACACACACCCACACACACACACGCACACGTACACACACACACTAACATGAACAAACATGCACTCACACACACACACTCACACACACACACTCACACACACACACACATGCATAAAAACAAACACAAAACAACAGGAGGTAAACAAAGAAGATAACTACAGTAAGTGTATGAATGCCTAAAGGCTTAAATGATGTACAGTATTACAGTACAAACTGATGTGTGCATGCGCAATACTATGGGCTACCACTGGGTAGTTGTTAGCTGAACAACTGTACACACATTATTTAGGAATACTACTGTAATGCAACCAATGAGGACAGAATCCTGCGATGTCTGTGTGCAAATGTTTAATACTTTTATAATTGAGAACTTCACCAGATACCTCAAGTGAACCCATAACTGAAATAACGTACGCTGACATACAGCAGCTCATAGCTTCAAGAGACCTGCCCAAAACAGGACATTTCTTGGTGGAGAGTATCGTCCTGCTCTTTTATGTGTTTCCAGCTTGAACCAAAGACTCTTAGTACGTTCACGACCAAGACACATCTCTCTCTCGCCACTACAGCAAGGAACAGGCCAGCATATCATGATGAAACCTGCTGATGGGGTTTGTCTTACTGTCATAACTTCACCCTCCAGACGCTGTTTAGCTTCTAGCAGCGCGACGTCTCTCTGGGTCTGTCAAACAACCTGTGTGCGTCTGTATTTTGTCTGAGGTTATGGAGTGGGTGCCCTTTGCACCAATATATCACTGACTTACTCCTACAAATCCCACCGGGGTTTTTACTGGCTTATGTCACAGCCCCTGTCTCTCTCTCTTGCCTGCAGTGTTCTGTGTATCCTGTTGCCAAGTAACCAATGGAGAGGCTGTGTTAGTGCTGAGGTCTTTCGGTGAGCGTGAAGGTAAAAGATTGCGACCCTCTCAACTCTTGACAAGCTACACACCTAGATTCAGTTGCCCTGAGTTCTTAGACTGGTTTGCCTTTTTCAGACTTCTTGACGGGTAAACCTGGTAGTTTTCCTTATACTCCATTGTTCCACAGTTTATGAGACACGACAGTGTGTGGAGGCCCAGAGCTGTGCCTTGTGCTTTTGATGCAATGGTACCTATATTGTGGAACTCCTTCTCATTCATTCTGAGGTCTGTGGACTTTGTGAACACCTTTCAAAAGCAGCTCATTTGTTTAAGCAGGCATTTGGGTAAAATGTGATATTAATGTGAAGCACTTTGTGACTGTTGTCTGAGAAAAACACATGGTTTTATCTTCTTCTTCTTGTATATTAAAGTTATATGTAATGTTTAGCTAGCCCTGCATGTGTGTAGTGGTGGATAACCGATCGTTGCGCCAGGCGCATGGTTCAAAAGCGTTGCACTTACAGGACTGCCTTAATGAGTGACCGAGCTTGATAAATAGCGCATGAGTGGAATATGCGTGCCATTCTACACAGTAGGTAGCGATAACAAACCAATAGCGTGAAACTCCAGAGAAGAAGACAGTAACATTTCAGCTAGCTGATTGGTTGAGTAGCGGCAATACAGGAGGCTGCATTTTCAGGTTTCTGGATTGACAGGCTCCAATCCACAGACTAAAACTGCATTTAGTGGTATTGTTCTGTGCCTATGAATGAAGATGGACTGCAAGCTGTATTATTAATATGAATCAGCTTATGGATATGTTTTTGTTGGTCATTTGCCTTTAAAGCACTCCTGGACAGCTATCATACTCTATTGTTTTTACATCACAAAATCTACAATTGAATTATTGGTCATTGGCCTTTAATTAAGCACTCCTGGAATCTGACGCAACCTGCCATCAGCTGTTGTTATCCTGCAATACGTTAGACCGGTATACAGGCCACGCCTCCTTTTGTGGGATATGAAATGACACTCGTCATAGACATACTTAAATGGCAGTAGAAAACAAATCCAGTACTATTATATTAGTTTATAAATGACGGCAAAACACCATGCAGAGTACACGTATGTCTTCCTGCCATAAAGCATATGTTATTAATGCATAGAGGCATCAAATACATCACAAATATAGATTTACACAAACACACGCACACACAAACGCACACACAGGTGTGTACACACAGAGACACACACACACACACAGTGAATCTAAATGATGTGTATTGCCATTTAGTTTTACCACTTTGCCCCAAAATTCACAACCTTGGTGTCATTTTTCACAACTAACACGTATTCCAATTGCTTGGATACAATACACATAAACCTAATATCATTTGTTTATTGAATTCAGATCACACGTTCAATTTATCTCCACACTGGCCTGGGAACGTCTCGGGATCCCCCAGTCAGAGCTTACTAATGTGACTCGGGAAAGGGAGGTTTGGGGTCTTGAGATTTGACAGTCACACATTGTATATGCAGACCCTTGATTATTGATTTGACATTATGTAGTAAGTATATACAGTATGAGTGGTCTCCACCTACTACACATAGTGAGTGATACTGTAACATGGAGCTGGCTGGTGATCCAGGTCACAACAGAGGTCAAGCAGTAGGAGGAGGAAGATGAAGATGATGTTGCGGTCAAAGGAATAGCGGGGACAAGCCCCCCTTCTGAGAGGTGGTTGTGGGGTTGTCGTTATATACTGTAAGGGCTTAGACCATGAAAAACAAATACCAAGATGCTACAGTATTGGCTAATGAAAACAACTATTGTAATGTGGCAGTAGCTACATCAACTACAAGACAGTTGATTCAAATATAGTACAGTAATCAATATTTTGTTGTGCTTTTTACAGTAAGCCAGGTGATGCATAATATATGCATTTGATGCTTTGCTGCTGTAGTTTTCTTTTTAGTTTTCTTTTTTTAAATGTAATTATTTTTGGAAAAAAAAAACAACAAAATGAAACAAAATGTATTGCTTTTCATAAAAAATATTTCTAATTGTATTCAATGATTCATATATCTGTTTGTAGTATTTGCTCTACTGGTTGTTTTACTGTGGTGAATGTATGTGATGTTCTATAATGAAACCTGTATCACACATTTTGTACTACAATATTTAATTATTGTACATTGATCATTGTGTAGCTGTGATCTAAACTAATGTTCCTTTTGGTATTTCACAATGAAGTTGTCATTTCAACCAATGATCCTGCAAGTTTCTTAAAAGATATGATAGCACAATACAATGTTTTGAACATAGGATAGTCTGTGTTACGAGCAGCTACAGTTTTATTTTGTGTGTCTAGAGATGTGAAAAATGGATGTGAATTTTGGGGCAAAGTGGTTAAAAAACTGTAATAACCACAATCACAGCCATCTCTTGATGCTAGTCAGCTTTGAGCTACAATGGCGCTTGTCGTCACATCGATGCTAATGTGATAGGGCAGCCGTGATGCAGTGGCTTGGTAAGTGATCGAGAAGTCGCTGGTTCGAAGCCCGCCAACTCCTTGCCAAGTGTTGAGGTGTGCAAGACACTCTACACTGCCCCCGATGGTCAAGCGGTGCCTTGCTTGGCTGATGATACAATCGGTGTATGAACGTGTGTGTGTGAACGGATGAATGTGAGACAGTACCTAGCCTAAATGTTACCACACACCGTTACAGTTGAACCTTAATCTCTGACCTCATCACTGTCAACATCACAGCAGTACTGAAAACAGGCAAAAGCTGCAAACAACTTAAACTTAAATAGCATTTCCTTCAAACTGAATACCATGTATGGAAACACTCAGCAGAAGGTATCCTTCTGGTATGAATTAGGATTGTCATTAGTTGGTGTTCTAAGTCAGAGGGTAATTTTGCAAAGGACTTTTTTTCAAGACCAAATGTGTATTATAGTGAGTGTGTGAGTGTAAGTGAATTGTATAGCTTCCAGGGCTTTACATTGAGAAGACCAATATAAATCATAGGATTAAGACGTCCACTAGACAACCTTGAATATGTGCACTTCTGTAAAGATACAGAGTGTGGAGCAATTGTTTAAAAACAGAGAGGAGAAATTAATTAGGGAGGTACAATCTCTCCACGATATTACTAAGTTTTGTTGCATTCTTGGGATTTACGCCCTTGGTTTAAATCACTGGAATTCTGTTCTTGAAACGACAAATGAAGTATTTTGTATGGATGCAGTACGGTGAGGTGCTTTCAGGTTTGCAGTAATGAATGTTTTTCAATGCTTTCACCCCCTCTGCCACAAGCATAGATTCCGAGCACTTTGTGAAAATGACCTCACAACCTGAGGAAATAGGTATAGTGCCGTTATATAAAGCCATACCGTTACCAAATGTCCCTTTGTTTCCCTTTATCAACAGAATCATCAAACCATTAAATTGGATTTGAGACGTGTCCAAGGCATCTGCTGTTGCTTAGGAATCATGTTCCAATCATCAGGTATCCCCCCCCACACACACACACACACACCCCCACACACAGACACACACTATCTCATCCTGCTCAGACTAGGCTAAGAATTGACATGCCAGTTACAGTGTATGTAGGAAAACGTTACTAATTGATTCTCTGGCGAGAAGCGTTGTATTTTATTAGAGCCAAACAGCTTGACTGCATGTAGAGGCTATATTTTTTGTGTATTCACAGGTGTGCTGACATAAACATTCATAAACCTTTGTTCAACTTGCCGCTGAAGTTCACACACACCACGCAGCACTGGGAATACCGTGGGATCGTATACCCAACAGCGGCTAGAATGCCAATGATGTCCACTGCAGCACAGTTAGCAGGTGATAATAGCGGAGAAGAGGTGAAGCAAACGGCACCAAAACGTGTCTCCCCCGGTCACAAAGACGCCGTGGAGACGTGGAGCAGCTCCTCTCTCTGCCTCACCCAGCCTCTAGTGAGGCAGCCTCTCTGCAGTCTCTCTCTCTGCCTCACCCAGCCTCTAGTGAGGCAGCCTCTCTGCAGTCTCTCTCTCTGCCGGCAGAGAGATGGGGTGGGTGAGGCAGCCTCTCTCTGCCTCTGCATGGGCTCCTCACAGCTGCCCCAGGAAGATAAGTGTGGTGTGCTGCACCCTGACACAAACACACGAGCTGGCTTTAATTAGAAGCAGAGGTGTAAGGAATGTGTCTGAAGGCTGAGAACTGTTTTCTCTCTTTTATTTTTCTTTCTTCGATGTTGTGTGTCATTTAAAATGCCATATTTTAATGAGCATGGCAATTAATGCCTTTCATGTTGCCCCCCACCCCCCTTCCGCCCCACAGCACAGCACATCTTCTCTACCCCTCATCCCTACAGCGCCGCCACGCCCATGCATGGAGCAGAGGAGGAAGCGTATGGTTCCGGGGCCGATATTGAGAACAGCTCCGTGTTTGCTAATATTCCTCTTAATATATGGATTCATATTTATATTCATGAATCCTCAGCTGGACCTGAATAAGAGCCGCCAACGTCCCTTGGTAGAAATAGACCACACTTGAAAAATATTATTTATTTACCATATTATTGTTATCATGAAGTCAGATCAGCTGGTATAGAGACAGGCTTAGAGAAATTTAATCTTGGGCCGTTTCCATAGTTTTTCCCCTCCTTCCTGGCCCACCCCAGTGTAATAAATAGCTGTATAATAAATCAAGCGCTCCCATTGTTGTGAGCCACTCAATATGTATGTGGGGTGACGGGCTGCGTTAGGGCCCACACTCAGATCATATATCTGCTGCCGCCATGGCAGAATAAATCACAGCTATTACCGCACCTGGCCACTCAAGGCCACCGTCTCTCTCTCTCTCTCTCTCTCTCTCTCTCTCTCTCTCTCTCTCTCTCTCTCTCTCTCTCTCTGGATAAGGCTTTCCTTCCAGACCTTCGTCTGGTTGGGAAGGGCTCCCCTCTGGGTTGTTGGGCGTGTGTTGACTCTGTCAGTATGCACAGCAGGCATATTTATCAGATTACTATATTTATGTGTGCTTTATTTTACTAGTCTCATTGAAAAGAGACCTGTTGATGATGATCATTCTCACCTGTGTTGAATTGTTTCTCAAATCGTCAACTGGTCGGAGGTGTATAGCAACACATACATTATGCCTCTTTTCCTAAGAATTACATCTCTCTTTATTGAGGATATCCAGCTCCAACTTCCACTAAACCCACATACAGTAAGCAGAGCTTCTTAGATGGTCATCTAATCAAAGGCTATTTCAATGCCGTACGGCACAAAGCGTTCTTCAGAGAAAGGCTATAGCGAGCTAAATGTAAGCTAATAAACTTTTTGTCAAATTCACCAAATATCTTATCAAGTGAATTTCACTGGCAGCTACAGTTCTGCTTGTTTTAAGCAATAGTCAGCTCATAACTAATATACATTTTTTTGCAGAGTAACACGTTGGAGAAACAAAGAGTAAAAGACAACAGGAGATATAGCAAGTGAAGTATTATGAAGACAGCATGAAAAACAAGTAGGCTGTGTTATGCATTTACAGATACGGGAGTAGTTGCTGGAAAGGAACAGTGTTCTTTCAACAATTGGTCAGTAATGCATTTAGCAGTATTTTGCACTTGGTGGGTTTGTGTCTGGGCTAAGCCCCCTGATCTCTTCACACTCTAAAAACGCCCTTGACAACAAAGCCATAGTATTACGCTTTGCTTCACAATGCATGTGTGGGGCGGTGCTGTGGAGGGATTTTGAAGTTAGCAAGCGTTCTCGAGAACCGGGACCCCTCGGGTGGACCTATCTGGGTCACATACCGTCCATCCATCAAACAATACCGCACTATAAGCACACTGATTAGCAACATAAGAAGAAATGCCAATCACCAATAATGACATTTCTTGTGCTATAACTCCAATAGTATTTGACTGCATTGCTTCTGTGTTGTTACCATCATTATATAGAATGATGGAGAACAGTGGAGCAACGATGGACTTTTAAAACACTAAAACACGATTTGTAATTCCACGGAAGTCTAGCTTGCGTATTTGTGAAGTTAATACCACAACCTGACAGCGTATCACAAATGCTAGTGCGACTTATTAAAAATAATAACATTGTAAATGGAAGAGATATATTTAATTGCACGATTATTCAAGGGAAAAAACAAAATTATTTTTGAAGAGCAAAGTATGAAAATGCAGATGGGCAAACACCCAGCTCGCTCCATCACATGCACGCACACAAACACACACACACACACCTGAGTGATAAGAGGTAACAGTAAACAAGGATTCAGCTGTGGAAAATAGCCTCCGTATCAGCAGAAGATCGTCAGCTAAGCCCAGTTAATGGGAAGGACAGATGGACCAACTAGATAGTTTAACAGCAATGACGATCCTGATCTCTGTGCGTATTCGGGTGTTAGTATGTACTGTGTGTGGAGGGAAAGTAGATGTTTACGTTAAAACGTCCATCTCCCAGGAATAAATAATATGGATTGTGCGGAGTGTGTTGGTGCCTGTGTGTATGTGAGTGCATCCATACCGTGCACACAGTATGGGCACGGGGGTTCCACAAGAGCACAATCTTTCCTGGCAGAATCTAAAATAAAGCGACGTCTCTACACACGGTGACATTGATGGCAGCACACAATAATAGCCATTTCGAAGTGGGCTACGGGATCCTTGAAGTGTCTGTCCACTGTAACGCTTGTGAAACGGTAAAAGGACCAATATGGTCAGAGTTGTGTTTTCCGTGTGAGGGAATACAGTGTGTATAGGCCTATACATACAATATACTGTGCTATAATGTGCTGCCTATATTGCTGCATATAATGTGAACTACGCACTAAGTAAGGAAATCTGTGATCAGCTTGGGCGTGCTGCTGGTGCCAGAGAGACCAACACAACCACGCTGGGTGACTTGAGACAAATGCTGGTAGAAGAATGGGATGGCATCCCACAGCAGCGTGTCACCATGGTGACCAGCATGAGGAGGAGGTGCCTGGCTGTGTGTGGTTCTTGTTGATGCTTCTGTTTGATGAATTAATACATTGTATAAGTATATCTAGTTTCTTCAGAATTCAATCATCCAATCCACCAAACAAGAGTCAACAGCAAAGGAAAGCTGTTTGGTGTTATCAGAGAAGATTTGGCACATCTTGAGCTCAACTCTCACACGCCGCTCTGCTGCTCATCCCACTAATGCATGTTCCTTACAAATACGGCACCGTTTAAATGGGAAATAATCAGGCTTTCTAATGGTGTGAGATTTATTGCCAAGATGCATTGTTACAACAAAGAAAGACTCTACCAAACACAAATGTCCTTACGTTTTTTGATATGTTTACATAGAACTGCCTTTGACAGCTCTGCGTCTACGACCTGCTTCACTTCACATATCACTGAAACTGACCATTCAAACCTGTGAGACAACCGCTTGAAAACCAGCAAGCAGGTGGGGTCGAATTAGTTGAAGATGGACCAATCACCTGCTAACAATCTGATGCACAGCTGTGCACGCCAGCATGGAGCGGTTAGAGAGTGATAACATGTAGTATACTCTTTTTGAGCTTACAGTTAATGCCACCTTAGATCAAGAGCCATATTATACATGTGTTCAATCCTAAAAAAAACAAGATGGGTTGAAGAGTTACAGATGTGGTTTACTTGTTATCTCTCTCTCTCTCTTAATCCTCGCCATACTGCATATAAACAAACATGTTGGACTCTGTAATGCAACTGTTGAGTAAATGCAAATGTTGGCTCATCCATCGGTTGTCATTCTTATGGCTTAAGCGTTCATTGCCACAATAGTACGGCTGCATTTTCACTGAACATCTGGCCATGTCATTTTTATGAATTGCTTTACCTTCATGTTTGGGTTGTAGGACTACAAACATTAGGACGGGCTCTGTCTGATATTCCTCTCTCTCTCTCTCTCTCTCTCTCTCTCTCTCTCTCTCTCTCTCTCTCTGGTGACATTCTACATGCTCCTCTGACATGTAAATAAAGCTCTGCTTATTAATGTCTTCTTCTGGATCTCTCCACCTTCCAGCCACCATCTACAGTCAGGTGCCATAAAAGGAAAAATAATGTTCAGTCACTTTCACATTGCATAACATCTATCACAGAGAGATTCCTACCACAGAAAGGAATGAATAAGCATGTATCGTCTTCTACAGTTAGACAGCGTGGCATCATTTGACCCCTCAGATGTTAGAGCATCAATTGACCCCTCAGATGTTAGAGCAAGCCTTTTGAATAAAGACAAGCACCGCCACAAGAGAGAAGGCATTGGTTTATTTTAAGGCCTCTCTTTCCGGAGGGAAGGCAACGAGCGTTTTCACCTATCACTCTCCTTTGCATGGTGTCTGCGTGGTTGTGTGTGTGTGTTTGTGCGTGCATGTGTGTGGTTGTGTGTGCATGTGCATGTGCGTGGTCGTGTGTGTGTGTGTGTGTGGGTAATTCCGAGCGACCCTGAGTACACATTGCCCACACACCATCCTTGGTTGATAAAGCTCTGATCAGCTGTTTAGGGCTTCACCCTAAACAGCTGATCAGAGCCAAAGGACGGAGAGGGAGGCGGAGGAGATCGCAGATAGAGGTGGGCAGATAATGGGAGCGGAAGCTAAAAGCAACGGAAGGAAGGGTTAAGGGTCAGCAAACGCCGGGTAATAGCACACTTCAGGGAGAGCACATCTTCATCTGCAGCCACGACGCCATTTTAGATGACTTTACATTTGAGGGCGCATTCTTAAAGCAGTAGCGTGCACGATTATGACATTTTGTTAACACTGAACACCATTATGGAATGTGTTTATCATACAGCAGTGTGTTAGCCAGCTGTAGAGCAGTGGGCCTGGTTTATTGAACATATTATCCCATGAGTCACGACAGAGGGCATTCTCTACTAGTCGAATGATTCTTATAGAAAGTCCCGCCTTCAATCCCATTTTCATTACAGAAGCACACGTAGCTCTTCTGGAAACGTGTAACCAGTAACCACAGTAACCAGTGGAAAGAAGGCTGTTCGTCCTGTTGGGAATATCATTATCATGTTGACCATAATGAGGCATTAAGCTAGACAATGGGCTTCTGGGGTATGGTTGGTTGGTTAGATCTGCTTGAGTAGGGGGATGTTATACTGTTATATATACTATCGTTCTCTGTGCACAAATCTTCATTAGACGTTTAGAGAGAATGTGATGAGAGTCACTGAGAAGCTGGAGAGAGAGGTTCGTAGGAGAAGATAGTGTATCAGAAGCAATAAATGCAAGTAAATAATTATAATTATTGACTAAAAAAAAAGAGGCAATTTTAATGAGCAAGACAAAAAACAGCCCATTCAATCCTTAGAAATTACCCTGTCTCACATTGCAAAGTATATACGGAGAGACATAATTAATGCACAATTATAGAGAGAAGCACAATTATTTTCTCCTGACACAACCAAAGCCCAGAAAACAGAGGGGAAACACTGGGAAGAAATCGTTTAGTGGATTAGTGTTTGTTTATAGCTAATCTCCACTCCATTTGCCTGCTATTCTATTGTCTGGCCCCTAGCGACCGTCTCAGATTCCACGGGCTTAGACGTGTGTTTGGATGTTCTTGTTGCATGGATGTATTCATATTGTTAGATAGATGATGGCTCTGATGACAAAGGCAGTGACTGATCTGACTTTCTGTGCTCATGTCAAAACAATTTGGTACTTGTAGTAATGATACTGTAACTATAGGACTGTCAAAGTTAAGGCATTAATGCATTAATTAAATGCTTTCATGTGGAAAGGCAATTAAAAAACACAATATGGGCCATTTCATACATGGTGTTTCTGTTTACTTGTGTAGTTTGTTAACTTGCAGTGATGTAATCTACTGTACCAGAACATTATTCTGACTAATCATTTACATTTATTTCCCTGTCAATAAATCTCCATTTTACAGGTACATAGAGCACACTATTGTTCTATGTACTTTTCTTTGTGTTTGTGCTGACCGCATGCAATATGTATTTTCTACTCAGACATCAACATAGAGTCACATCTAGAGAGGAGGAACATAAACTAGGAATGAGTCCCATTAAACAATGAGTTGTGTGGTGTGTAGAAAGTGAACCTGCCTCTGTAACACACCATCGTTTAAAGGCTCAAACGAAACAAACTATTCCCTTGCTACAGGATGCCAGATATGAGCGATAGCCCACTTATGACCTCACTAGCATAACGCTAGCCCCACTGTCTGTCTTCAATTTTCACCTCGCTTCCAGTGAGCGTGGCTCCCCGATCCTAACGTGACCCAGATGGAGATGTGGGGCCTTAGCCTGATAGGTGAATGTTATCAGATCGGGCCATTTTGTACATGCACGTTACATGTCAAACTCTATTGGCTGTTAAGACCCGGGCCTGTACCACTGTCTAGCATTGCACTGACATGATCTGCTTTTACTCCATGATTGCGATCTTAAGCTGATTTTGGCGGTTTGAGTTTAGGCCGTCACTTCTGAAGTTAGTGCCCAACAGAATGCAGCCACGCAGAAGTTGACAGGGTGGTTTCCATCATACGAACGTTGACCTGGACTGGATATGTGGGTCAAGTTTGTGATAAAGATTCACTCCTGTGTCCTAAACAGGATCTAAACCATCTGAAGTATCTAAAAATCTGTCCTCTTTCCTGCTTTTAGGTCCGCTTAGGGTCTTCAGCAGCTGTAGACAATCCTGTGTAGGGTTATATGTTGAATGTGGAATAAAAACTACGTAACAATAACACTTTTCAAAGTTATATCTACATATCAAATTGTATATTAATTGATGTATCTACATTTTAAGTTGCATTTAGATGTGTTTTAAGTAAAACGTTTGAAGATCTGTCATTTTCATACATGTTATGGTGTGGGCAGCCATGTTGCAATGACAACAAGTCAGAACTCGGTGTAAGGGAGTAACCTTGCCCAAGATTCTGACATGGAATTCCGGGATGTGTTCCGAGGTTCGAGATATGCTCGAAGCAGCATTAAACGGGCAAAGGTTGTGTGCTCACTAACACAAATTGCAACACATTTATGAATGCAATTTGAGAGAAATATACAATTCTTAGATATTTTAATTTAACTTGTAAGAAATGGGTGAAATGTGTTATATTGTTTTGGCCATTGTATATTAGGAAGCAAATATCAAATATGCTTTATTTCTGCATCCAATAAAGATTAATTATCTGTTGGTGAATCAACACCTGATTTATGTAAAATGACCTCAATATTGTTTGTTATGCTGTTTATTTAAACCTATACTACCTATATAGAAAAATGGGTGTTAATTTATATGAAAAGTTTTGCTGAAAGAAAGGGTTTCTTTTCATTTCTACCTTTAAAGCCCTTAAACAAGTGAGTAAAATCATTTGTCTGTCGCTGCACTGCTGTGCTGGAGGGCCTCCTGAGGTTATTCTTCTGATTGGAAAATAAGTTAGAAACAAGAAGGATAAAAGAAGCTAAGGTACAAAAGTACCTGCTTGTCATTGGTTTGAGAAATGTTTTACCTCTTTAAAATCATTACTTCTGCACATTTATCCATTGCACTTCATGATATTTGCAAAATTAAGTCAATATCATTTTCTCTCTGTAAGGAAAGAGTTCCACTACTGTGTATTTTATGAAGAAAAACTGCCGAGACATTATTTGCAATTGTCTTACTTTTCTGTTGTTGTAGAAGAGAATAATACAACAACAACTAGGCCAAATGAGATTTAACGAACTTCTTCTAAAATCCCACGCCTATTTCTGATATGTGCTTCTGTAACTTTCATGGCAAGCCATTCATTTAATTGTACCCTCACCAAATGATATCAAATTGAAAGCAACTGTCATTTTCTGTACAGAGAATGGAACATTTAATTAAAACCTTTTTTGAGCTGCTTGAATACTACTGCCTCTTAATGTAATTTTTTACATGCCCTTCTAAATGATTGGACAAATAATCACAATGTATGAACAATATTAAGTGAGAGTATTTATCTTATAAAATATACTTTATTAATGTTATCTATTCATTTCATTTGCATGCTATACACTGTGAAAAAAAAGTATTTTCACATTTTTTCCCAATTAATTCTAGTATTCTTTTTCTGTATTTCAAAATAATAGGATATCATCTTCAAATTACAAGAATATACTGTTTATTTAAATGTGTCATGTGATTTAACAAAATAATTCGATATATATTGAAAACATTAACATCAGTTTTTTGCCTGCTTTTAAATTACAATTTAATAACAAACCTATCTGTAAAAAAAGATGTATGTCCCTTTTAAACTGTTGACTGAGCTGCCAGGAGAAGTAGGAATTCACAAGTCACACATCCAATTATTTCACTGCAGCCCACATGTCCATCTCAGCAAGACTACCTGCTATAACATATTATGTTTTGTCTTTGTCTGTGGTGTCATTTTGAATATGGGCTCCTGATCCTGGGTGCAGGTTTATATAAATGGCTTTTTATGTGTAAAGCTGTTTAAATCAACAGGGGTTGTCTGTCAAGTTTTATATGTGAATGGTGCCACATTTATGGTTTAGTGTAATAACAGTTATTATTAATACTAAAACATTTATGAAAGTAATTAGTCTGTTTTTGCAGGGTTTTGACTGCATACTTACAAGGAATTATAAGGATTTTTTGTAAAAATATAGAAAAATATGTTAATGGATCAGAATTACCTTTTTTGTTTATTTATTTTTTTTACAGTTTTATATATTTTTATTATTGATTTATCCAGTTTTATAAAAGTTTTCTATATATATTTTTTTCGTTTACAGTAGATTGCCGTTTTTTAAGGGCAATTTTCTGGCACTGATGCTGCCAGAAAATCTCTGTGTTTTATTTAGATTATGTTTTTACAGTGTAGTCTAGGGAATATTGATACCTGAAGATGTGCATGGTATTATTCTCTTGGTTGCGTTATCACCAGCACAAAATGATTGACATTAGCTTTTGATATCCATTAATGAGTTGTCTTGACACATTATCATATCCATTGGTTTTGCATAACATTAATATGTTGTTAGATTCTATTGTTTTCTGTCCTTACTCCTCAAATTCCATCTACAGTATTCATAACTGATTTGCACATTCATTGTTGCTTTGGTATCCTTGGGAGAGTCATTCAATTGATTGTTTGTAAGCTAACTATAAGCAACAAATCAAACATTCAGCTTTGTCCTAGAAAGCCTATTTTTAAAATGCACTCATCAATTCTAGAATATGTCTCCTGGCTTACAGTAACCCCTGTTCTGCTAACCACCACATAACATAATAACATTACCAAGTAAATATGTGCATTACATGTTACATTAGCATTAGCAGTATATTAGAGAGTCACCTTGGTTTATTTAAGTTTCAGTTTCAGGTGGTCACACATGCACAAGAATACAAAGACAACACATAAATGTGTGAGCCTCATAGATGAAACCTTTGCTAATACATCCCAAAGCCATACAATAGATATTATGAAGCTATGGAACATACAATAGATATTATGAAGCTATGGAACATACAATATATATTATGAAGCTATAGAACATTCAATAGATATTATGAAGCTATGGAACATACAATATATATTATGAAGCTATAGAACATACAATAGATATTATGAAGCTATGGAACATACAATATATATTATGAAGCTATAGAACATACAATAGATATTATGAAGCTATGGAACATACAATATATATTATGAAGCTATAGAACATACAATAGATATTATGAAGCT
>JAOEGT010082681.1:0-14828 GCA_025447795.1 Speoplatyrhinus poulsoni
TGATTTACAGAATACAGCAGATGCTGAAATCAAAAAAGTTTATGAACGCACAGCAGATATACATTACTTTACATATACTGTACCTAATAATACATATAGAGCTGTTATAACCTAGGATATTGTTGTGTGGTGCTGTCTGCACACAGAATAGGCAGCTAGCTGACCGCCAGAAGATATTCGCTGAATGTGATAAAAAGTGTATTAGCTTACAATCGCTGACTACACCTTTAATGAGTGGGCCCACTCATTGACGATGTAGGAGGGGCAAATGGTTTATAATGTTAATCGATAAACATTATAAAGTATCTTTCTTCTGACTTGAAATGCCCACACCTTCGCACAGAGGCTAACTGGTGACCAACTAAATGCTAAGCTACCGTCAAGTCAATCATACCTTCATTAAATAAATAATGAAGGTAGTCTATTCCCCCTTGTGAAAACACTCCACTTAAAAACATCAGCTGGCAAAATCATTATCGAGATTAACTGCTCTGAGCTTGCCTGGAGTGGCATACCTGCAAATGCACTGTCTCTATATCTGGGAGGGTTAGGGATCTAACAGGGAAGGCTGGTATTTTCAGCCCAGCCCTAATTGCGTTGGAATGAGATAATTGCTGTGGTGCTGACCTATTGTTCTCACAATTACGGGACAAAAACAACACACGTCACAGGGCAAATTATTTGTGCAATAATTATCAATTGCACAACAATGTACTTTTTGACAGACTGGGTTATACAGACTTGCACTGCACAGTTAAATGTATGGAGAGGATATACATAAAATGTTGAATGTGAGAAAGTAAGGAAGAAAAATAAGAACAGAAAGGGCATGATTATTACACGCAGTTCCACCTACTGTGCCGCGGGGGGCAGAAGGGAGCAGGCACGACGTTATTGGCCAGCTTCCGTTGTTCCCAGGGCACACAGTGACCTTTGAGCCAATGGCAGCGAACGCCGGGCGCGGCTGCACCGCAGCGGGCGGAGTCAGGGAAGGCCCGGCATGACGGGGGGGTGTAGGCCAACACGTCGCGGAGGAGGAGCCCCGAAAACCCTCCGAAGACATACATGGTCCTGGAGGAGACAGGAGGGACAGTGAGAACGAGACCAGTAACTTTTCATTAGCACTTCTGCTGTAGGGTCTAACATGAAGGAACGAAATCAGTATCCAGACCTATAGCCTGGTGTAACCAGACCCAGAATTCACTTAGTGAATAAGGTCTGGACAAGAGCCTATATACTATCTTTATAGTAGTAATAATAATAATAATAATAATAATAATAATAATATTCATCATCATCATCATCGATTATTTTAATTTGAACTTTCCCATACTAACCACAGTTAAGTGAACTTACCCATACTAACCACAGTTACGTGAATTTACCCATACTAACCACAGTTAAGTGAATTTACTCATTATTAACCACAGTTAAGTGAACTTACCCATTACTAACCACGGCCGAGTGACCAAAACGGTTGGTATCTCTGTGTAGTTTTGGTCTTGGGAGCACTTCCCATTGATCGCATGCTGGGGGTTAACACACACACACACACACACACGTACACAATATTTAATATAACACATTGAATAAATGTGGAGCTAAAGCCAAGGGGTCTTTCTAAGTGTCCATTTTCACAATGATTTATCACAAAACATTGCTTTATAGTTAAGGCGTTATTTGTAGGGGCAAAATATCAATATAGTCTGTATTATACAATGTTAGTGCCTCAGAAAGTTCAGAATTTGAGTCTGCAAAATAATGAAAAACAGACACTTTCTCCATTACAAACAAATTTGAGAAAAACAGTTACAACCAATTCCTCCTATAAAGTGGATAGAAAAAAAACCCACAAAAATGGTTAGCAAAGTTTGATGCCAAAACATGAATATGCATTTCCAGGTGTTGCCACTGAATCATCTTCCTAATTCTACCGTTTGCTGTTCATATTACGTGTTGACTTTACTGTCCGGTAACAGTTCCACTGTAACGTCCAGGGTTGCCCGTGTTACCAGCGCCTCGCACCCACACGTGCAACCAGCCGATTGCTTTCAGCCGTGTGGGTGTGAGGGCATATAGGCTGGTGACTCTCGGGGGACGTTGTGGGTTACTGTTTCCCGTTTCTTGTTTGCTTGTGTTCTATGTTACAGGACTTTGGGTTTTTGAGTGGGCTGTTTTTGTGTTAAATTAAACGCCAAGCCGTGTGGCTCGTTGACCTCCCTGCATCCGCGTCTGTCTTTTTCAATGGTTTGCACTCCCCTCCGTGTCGGCGTTACATCCACATTATACTGCAATCAGCCTGCAAGTGTCAGTCTCACACGCTGTTGTTTGAAGTATACCGTTGCCTGGACTCTCGTTTAGCAACCCATCACAAGGACGCCCAGCAAAGTCATAATCTTTAACAAGGGCTGTGCGATATTCCGCGCATAAACCGAAAGCCCATTATCCTAACACCTTCAAATGAAATCATGCTGATGATGCTTAAAATATAGGCATGATAACTCAGGAGATGACTGCGTAAAACACTTTGTAAAGTACTGTACACCCTAGCGCGACCGTTGTGTTTTGTGTTTGCATTTCAAAGCTCCTGGATGTTTTAATGACCCCTATGTGCTCCCATTATATTAATATGCAAATGAGTATATCTGTGCACGTGTGTGTGTGTGCCAGATGAGCCCTTAGATTAACAGAATAGGGAATGGGTATTTGGGGACACGTGGTTGATAACGACCTTGTTAAGCAGTTTTCTAATTGGGAGCGCTTGTTTCGAAGCACGGTACGTGCCATGTGACGGGGGAACGAATTCAATCAACACCTGGAGTCGCCAAGTTCATCGCTAGCATGTGTCAAAGGTCAAACATATTAAAGCTTCAATCAGAGTTAACCCTGACGTGGAATGGAAACCTGGGAGCAGGTCTGAGAGGGTGGAGACAGAGGTCTGGTTATGATGTCCATGTTTGGCTTTCAACATATGAATGCCCTTGTAACCAAGACAAGTAATATTGCTACCATAGCACATGAACATTTAAGCACTACAATGTGAGAATTCAAAATGATACAGACTCAACAGAAAGCCGATAAGCAAGTCTATATAGAACAAATATGTTGTATGAACCGTTTATGCAAAAACAGATTTCAAATAAAGCTTTCATTTTAAACCATATGACTAAAAAAATGTCAGGATTCAAACTTAATAGACTTCTAGTATCTTTTTAACTTTGTGTGACGTGGAAAATATGGGAGAAAATATAGCTTTCAGATATAGCTGATTCCCTCGTAACCCAAGATTCCCAGCAATCAGATGTTTCATACAACTTTTATATTGTATGTGAGTGCGGTATTCACACACAGAGCTGGCCATTCTTGTAGACTAATGTATCATTTTACCAGGCTCTATCAAGGCACTGACCATTGTGTGTTGAAGGTACTATAGTCATGCTAGCTACTGGGATCCTCTGTCCTGTTAAGCTGCTTGCATACTGCCCAGACTATGCCCCACTGACACCAACCTTCTAAAGTTGGCAGTATTTAGGTCGCTAAAATTGTACACAATGAGTTATCAGGCGAACACACTCATTTTGCGGTTTGTTGGAAAACTGTGCAGACGTCTGCCCGACCCGACTGGACATGTCAAACTCTAAAAACTCCCACCAACTGACACCAACTGACGGCGCACACTGATCCAACAGTTGGTGTTGGTTGGAGTCGGTCAGCATTTGTCGCGGCAGTGTGCAAGCAAGCAGCTTTACACAGAATATAATGTTCCCGGATAGGTATTTTAGAATCCTGTTACCATGTTGACAGACATTGTGACATCTGTTTAATAGAAGTTATAAGGAACATTCTTAACTCAGCACATATGGTTTAGCTAGCAGGCTACTCAGTGTTTATCGCTTTGGATGAAGTGCTGTAAATGTTCAAAGGAAGTGCTAAACACTTGTCTGTGGACTTGTTGTTGCTAAACATTCTTTTTACGTCTAGCAATTTTACAAAAAACAATGGCACTTTCTTTAAAAAAACAAGACGACTAGCGCCAAAAGACACATGGCCAATGTCTTAAGGACTTGCTCCAAACAGCAAAGGAAACTAAAGGCTTCTAGATACTCATCAGTCACACACACACACAAACACACAGGCAGATTTTAATTTCCTCTCGGGATATGAGAAAAGCTGTGTTAATAATGCATGGTGGGCCAGAGAGAGATATCAGGAGAGCAGATCGTACACGGCGTGCTAGCTGAAAGCGGGTGACTGACAGGTTGATCTGATCTGCACTTAGCAAAGACTTAATGAATAAAGGGCTGGGCGAGTGGTTGGGTGTGAAGGTGGGAAGGGAGGAGATGCAATTTACAGAGGCCTCCAAAATGTTTGCGGGCTTCCAGGCCGCCCTGTGTGTGTTTACGTGGGATGTCTGGAAGTGTCTGTCAAAGCGCGTCGCGTTGGAGAGGGCTACGTTTTTAATTAGAGTTCATTTTCTCCCCAAATCTAATTAGACGTATGGTGGGGATGTGAGAGAGGCCGGGGGGGGGATATATATAGAGGTACAGGGAGAGCGAGGAAGAAAGAGAGAACAATGGGTGTGTGGGGGAGGAAGGGGGGGTGGAGGGTGGAATTAAAGCCACCTGCGACCTGAGTCTAATGTGTGGTGGCAGAGGTGCAGACAAGCTAATAACGTGGCCCCTCCAACGTTAGAGCAGGAAAACAAAAACAAATTAGCGGCGAGAGAGTCAGCCGCACGGAGGCAGAGAGCGACGAACGGTAGAAGAAGATGGACAAGAGAGAAGGAGCAGAAGAAATGCAGGGGGAGGAGGGGGTGTGACTTCTACAGGTGGAACTGATTCATTTTCACCCGAGAGAGAAAGAGACAGAGAGAGAGAGAGAGAGAGAAGTGAATAAGAGGGAGAGAGAGAGATGGAGAGAGAGAGCAGGAGAGATAGATAGACAAAGAGAAGTGGATAAGAGGGAGAGAGAGAGATGGAGAGAGCAGGATAGACAGAGAAAGAGAAGTGGATAAGAGGGAGAGAGAGAGATGGAGAGAGATGGAGAGAGAGAGCAGGAGAGAGAGAAAGATAATTGGATAAGAGGGAGAGAGAGAGATGAAGAGAAAGAGCAACATTGAGAATGAAAGGTTTGGAGGAGGTGTGAAGGAAACAGAAGCTCGGAGCGGGCGGGGATGGGAACCAACCCAAAGATTAATGGGAACAAGCCTGGGAATGGGTACAAAGGGGTCTGATGTTCGCCCAGGCTTGGCCGTGGGCCGTTCAAGCTAACGCTAGCATCGTGCTAGCGTTGGCCTAAATGTCTCCAGATTGACTCAGTAAAAGTGCTTCAAAGCAGCAGCAGCGCCTTGAGATCAATGGGTCTTAAAATAGGAGAGAGACCTACAGTAGCAGGGGCCCTTAGAAAGAACAAAAAACCTGCAATGGTTTTATTTCATACTACACTATTTTAAATCATAATGAAATATCACAACCAAAAATTGTGTTTAATATTCTACTCTATTCTACCGGTTTCATGCTCACACCTTATGAATGTACTCCCAATGTACTTGCAAATGTACTCCCATCCCTTGACAGTGAATTAAATTGATCCTCAATCAACTCCATTGCATCAGAAGAAAGTTACAGTAATAATCTCTATGGCGGTATACCATCATTCTCATCTTGTATTCCAGGATGCAAGGAGTGAGAAATGTATTCACAAAGTATTCCTTTAAATATAATTTAATCAAGGATGCAGTCAACGGTCCTCACATAGTATTCTGGGTGCATCGTTACAACAGAAGAAAAAAAGGGTAAACATTTAACATAGGATCGACATGGTAATCATCACAGCAAGTTCAACCGCACCAAACATTTAATAATTTCCTCTCTTCCTCCTGGTTAGGGTTTAAGGGTCTAGCTAGCCTGTCCAGTCACACATTTTGGGCCTCATGTACTAACGTGTTAGCTGCTGTTTAAGGCGTAATATCGTTGCGCTTAAAAACATGGCATTGTATGTACGAACAGCGCGCACATGGCTAAAAGCGCTATTCTGCCTGCTGAAGGAGCACAGGATCGCAAGCTGCTCTCTCCTATTCATGCATATGCATTCATGGGAGGGTCGAGGGGAGATTGGGAGTGTCGCACAAATAAATGGGAGGAGAGTTGAACGCATGAAAACGGCAATGCAAAGCACAAGTCAGGCTTTACCGTGAAAATTCCCCACCTCTGAAAAGCAGGAGTTTCTTTGAACAGGGGAAGCAAGCAACGGCAAGATTCATCCAAGCAAGACAAAGAAACTGACCATGGAGAAACATGCTGAAGGATTTGATTGTTGAGTGTTAAAATAAATGTTTATTCCACTTCTGTAATTTATTTGGTATAGTCACCCAAACATAATTATTTTGGGGTAGAATTACGCCCCTAATTGTCTGCTGTTCCATTGCAGATATGGCTGGAGCATATAGGCTACTCCAAGTTAAGAGGGCAGTGCCAAGCGCAGATTACGTCAGATGCAAGTTTAGCACATTCAACGTAAAAATGCGAAGGCATCTGGCGAAGGCTGCGCTCGCTAATGTACGTACATGAGGCCCAATGTGTGCATACAGAAAATGTGTTGCTGTCTGTGGTGCTGAATCCACCTGTTTAGCAAACGCTCAACAACCTGTGGTCACCACCGGCTTATCTACCATACTCTGCTGTACACGGTGTACAGTTTATTAATGTCTTGTGATAAAGTAACATATAAAAGCCTGAAATCTACAGTTAGCTAAATAGTCCTTTAACCTTTTTGACCCAGGACCCAATGCTGAGATAATTTAAACAATAAAATAAATGTAGGCTATTATCAAATGTAGTCCTTAATTCATTGAAAATGTATTTGTATCCTCCACACACACACACACACTCACTCACACGCACACACACGGACACACACACAAAGATGTAACAGTAGCATAAATCTGCTATCCCCTTGTGAACTCACTGCCTATAACAAATATGGCTTAATTTCCCTACATTCAGCTGTAACATCATCAATTAATGTGTTACTGATGCTGGCGCTACACATTGACTTTTTTTATTGACTTATTGACTTTTATTGGCAATGATGACAAAATGACAACCTTTTGTGGCATCTATTCTTGCGATAAAAATCGCTATTTCCCCAGAATGCACTGCAGTCTAATGTCAACTTCCCTTCCCAACTAAGGTGACAGGTACTTGTACTGCCACAATTTCCACCCAAATAGCAAAAACTAAACTTTCTGACAGTTAGCAAGACCGCAGGACAATGAATGCTAACGAGACACGCCCAGGCTATACCTTGACTCTAGTTCTAACATCCCTCTAGTTCACATTGACTAATAATACCTTGAGTAATATCCTTGTCAACAATAAGTAATACAGTAATGTAGCTACAACCCTTCTAAACCTCACTTCGTCATTGAGAGGAATGTTCCTCGATCCATCGAACACTATCCTCTGTGTCCGCATAGTCAATCCTGCAGACGCAATCTGCATGTATGAATAAATTATTATATTTGTTGGCAATGATGGGTGGACCAGGGCTGCATTGAGGGACAATTAAACACGTGGCTTTACGACGTGTGTTTACAGGGACTTGCAAATAAATAAATAAGCGGGTAAATAAATAAATAAATAATGGTGCTCCAGCCGTTTCCAACTTTATTGAGACGTAAAGGCTCTGTAAACAGGCACCTTAGCAGTTTATTGCCTTTAAATTTGTCTTTCGTTCACCAGTTTTTTTCCCATCCCTGTGCTATCACGACGGTATTGTCTTTAGGTAATACCACTTCGCTTATCCCTCTCTCCCCAAATCCCTACCTCATTTACCTCTGCATTTCTCTCCCGGCTTATCCGGGGCTTGTTTACGGCGGAAGAAACTAATACGGTGCAGATTCAAAGCCACAACATATTAGCAATGTCTATTCTGGTGAAGTCAGCTATGCTGGAGAAAGACGGTTCCATTCAATGCCATAGGGAGCTCCCTCAGAAGCTCCGCCCACCAGCCCCGGCACAGGGGAAAGCTGCGTGTATTCACATTTCTAGGCACTTTCCTATGGAGACAGATCCTCATCTCCCAGAATGCACCTTTACCCTCCCCCCCTCCCCTCCCTGTGTGTTGCGCTGGAAAGTTGTTCTCCCTCTCTCCTTCTTATAGTTCCATCTCTCCGTATCGCTTAAGCTGACTCTCAGAGAAACTGGATATTAGTCATTCTTGGGACTGCTGTTATTGAAACACACAAACACATAAACATGCACAGGCAGAGGCACACAAACACACACCACACACACACACACACGGCCCATTGTGCCATTGGGTGGCCTCTAATAGAGCCCTTAATCATATATACACCCCCCCCCCACACACACACACACACACACACACACACACGCACACACACACACACACACACACACACACAGACACACTGTGGTTATTACCTGCAGGTAACTCAGTGTGTGTGTGTGTGTGTGTGTATGTGTTGTCTATGCGTGCGTGTCTGTATGTGTGTGTATGTGTGTGTGTGTGTGTGTGTGTGTGTGAGTATGTTGTCTATGCGTGCGTGTCTGTATGTGTGTGTGTGTGTGTGTGTGTGTGTGTGTGTTTCCCGTACTTTCAGTACTGTATAATAATACTGTTATTTAATATTAAATTAATTTAAAATGCAAAAAAAAATTCGGTCAATCTCTCAAGATGGGATTCCGCATGCCAACTTTTCCAACTAAGTTATTTTATTTGTGTGAGCTTTGGAAGAACTTGATATGGAGAGTCAATAAGGTGTCTGACCTCCGAGCTATCAATCTGCCCTGTGGGTTTATTTCCATAGGTGTGTGTGTGTGTGGGTTATGTGTTTAAGCATGTGCGTGTGTGTGTGCGCACGTGCATGTGTGTGCATGCACGCATGTGTGTGTGTGTGTGTGTGCTTTTGCGCGTGCGTGCGTGTGTGTGCGTGTGTATATTACCCGTGTGTGTGTGTGCACGTGTGCGTGTGTGCGTGCGTGTACATGCATGTGTGTGTGTGTGCGTGTGGCCTCACCTATATCATAGGCTAGGAAGTCAGCAGAGAAGCACTTGGCTCCGTTGCTTAGCGACGTGTCGTTGTGAGTGTTCCCTCCAAACACCAGCAGGATGCCGCTGAGCAGCACCGCAGTGTGCAGGTAACGTGCACGCCCACTCTCCCTCAGGGTCAGCCTGCACCCACACACACACACACAGATAACACACACACACACATATGATGTATCCACACACACACACACACACACACACACACACATGGATAACACAGACACACACACACATATGATGTATCCACACACACACGGATAACACAGACACAGACACACATATGATGTATCCACACACACACGGATAACACAGACACACACACACATATGATGTATCCACACACACACACACACACACACACGGATAACACACGCACACACACACATATGATGTATCCACACACACACTCACACACACACACACGGATAACACAGACACACACACAAATAATATACACACACGTGTACAGATAATACACATGCACGCAAGCACACACACACACACACATGGATAATACACACACACACACACACATATATATATATACACACAGACACACACATTAATAATATACACACACGCACAACACACGCACTCACACACTCACACACGTATTGCATCTGACAGCCCTGATTTAGAGGAAAATGTTAATGTGCTAATGTTTGTGTGTGTGTGTGTGTGTGTGTGTGTTAGGGATGGGCCGAAATACGATATTATCGTTTATAGTGATAAAATGACTGTAGATAATCGTATCTTGGTGAATGTCTATTATCGTGATGAACATTTTCTCAAGTGACTTAACAAAAGCTGTCTAGCTGACTTTTATCAGTCCAATTGTATTGATAATTGATTTATTAGCCTGCATCTTTCCAGTCAAGCTTGCCCATTGTGTCCACCGCATTAAAAAGATAAATCGGATGTGTTGAAATATTGGTTTCAACACAAAAAGAATCACACAAAAAAGATTACTAAGATTACTAAGATTGTTTCTTAACCAAATGTAAGATACAGTGATTCTATATGTTTTAGTGCCATTTTAAGAGTTTAATAATAATATAAAAATGTATTGAGATAATATCATCTATAGCAATTATTTTAGCCAGGATAATCGTGATATTCATTTCTCATATCGTCCTATGTCTCGTGTGTGTGTGTGTGTGTGTGTGTGTGTGCGTGGGGTGCCATGTTACTGATGGCATGCATCTGGGTATTTGACCTGGCCTGTGGCGGCCGCCCTTCCACTCCACCTGTCCATCAAGAGTGCAGCAGCCACACACGAGGAAGCACTGCAGGAGGTCACACCCTGCGTAGCTCTGCCCCGTGTGGTTCAGAGGCCACATAGCACAGGTCAACTGTCACAACCATCCATAGCCTCTCTCCAGACACTTTAAAAACAGTTTAACGTTTGCTTCGAGTTCGCCGCAAAACATTTGCAAACAACGCACACAAACAATTTGTGGAGGCAGATCTCTGCGAACATGTACCTAGCGGTTACAATTTAAATAAAACCGTTTACACAAAACGTCACAAATATTTTAAGTTAAATGAATTCGCGTTCGCCTCGAAAGTCAGTTTGCCGAGTTTGAACACATCTCAGCCACCGCAAATTTTCCCCAAGCCACATTGGGGAACGCGCAGCCATTTACAGACCGCAGTTCTCTGGGCTAATGTCATGTGATACCCTTCTCCACACACACACACACACGCACGCACACACGCGTGCACACACACACACACACACACACACACCGCCCACCCCAGACACAGAGGGGACAGACCCCAGGGTGAGGCAGCAGAACAGCCTGCTAGAGACGGGAGGGGATAGGGTGTCTTGCTGACATCCATCTTTCTGTCTTGTGAGATCCGCTTAACAGCAGCGGAGCTAATCACCACGGAGACAGTTTTCTTCTGGCTTGAGCTGAATGCTATCAGAGAGGGCAGTTTTATATGTCTTCAGCCAGATAAGATAACATGAAATAAGATATTATTAAGCTCAAAAGAGAACATGGTCAATGGCAAAAAGATGTATTTACTTTATTTTCAAATGAATCCTCTACAGGCCTACATTGTTTGACGATACAAACAATGCTGTGGAAGGAACACCACACCAGATTGCCATTGAATGTGTTGTAGTTCTCACAGAGCTTTCCATAGTCTGGTGATTCTCTACGACATGTGACAGTGACACTCCAGTCGGGGGGGTGAAAGTGAATGTGGTCACGCATGTATGACTGTGTGTGTGTGTGTGGTTATGTGTGGTTATGTGTGTGTGTGTGCTTGTGTGTGTGTGTTTGCGTGTGTGTTTGCGTGTGTGTGTGCGCTTATGTGTGGTTATGTTTGAGTGTGTGTGTGTGTGTGTGTGTGTGCGCTTATGTGTGGTTATGTTTGAGTGTGTGTGTGTGTGTGTTAGTGTGTGTGTGTTTGTGAGTACTGTGTGTGTGTGTATTTGTGTGGTTATGTGTGTGTGTGCGTGCGTGTTAGTGAGTACTGTGTGCCCATCGTGTTTGTGTGTGTGTGTGTGTGTGTGTGTGTGTGTTTGTGTGCGCACGCGTGTGTGTGTGCGTGGTAGTGTGTGTGTATGCGTACGTGCGTGCGTGTTAGTGCGTGTGCATGTGTGTGTGTGTGCATGTGCATGTGTGTGTGTGTGTATGCATGCATGCATGTGTGTGTTAGTGTATGTGCGTGTGTGTTAGTGCGTGTGTGTGTGCGAGTGTGCATAGTTATGTGCGTGTGCGTGGTTATATGTGTGTGTGTGTGTGTGCGTGTGTGTGTGTGTGGTTATATATGTGTGTGCGTGTGCATGTGTGTGTTAGTGTGAATGCTTAAAGGGTAAGTAGGAAGGTGAGATTAATAGCATTGAGTTTCCTCTTTCACCTACCCATCTGGCTCAGGTCACAGGATAGTCGAAGCCTTCTGCTTCTCTCACATTCGCTCTGTCATTCTCTCTTCACCTGTTTCTAACTCATCTTCCACCACACCACTGTGTTCTCTCCAACTGCTGGGATTTATGGTCCAATATATCAAAATACGGACCATCCGGTCACAACCATCAACTTCAAGGTCACTGCAAACATTATCCTGACGTAAACGTCTTAGATGTTCTGTTTTGAACATTTTTGGCCCATCCATCTTCATGTGTGTCATTTTAAAGCGCCATTTTCTACACGGTGTGAGGCTCTCTCAGTATTAAACGCTGATAGACTGTGTTTGAACAAAGTCAGTGTTTTCACAAAAACACTGACTCTTGAGATATGTCGGCACATATCTCAGTTAAGGAGCTCAAGGTAAAATGCTGCAGCATCTTACATGACAAACTAAAAGCTATTTGTATCCATCTGTACTGTGGCTGATGTACTAATATTTACTGGATTTTAGTTTTTGTTAGTCTTGTGCATTCATTTATTTTAACAAACAAACATGGTTAGTTAGTTCATTAGTTAGTTCATTAACCTAAATTGTTTGCCTAACTCAGATCTACCTAAATTAGAGCTAAACTGAGCCAATCAATTATTGTATAAACACAGTGTGTTGGTGTAACACACTGGGGTGGTAAAATATTTTATTTGTGATTTAATGCAACACACAATGCTTCTTAAACACATTATTCTACAGAGGTTAGAATGAATTAGAATTTAGCAAGCTAAATGTAAGGTGAATACACATTTTGTCAAATTAACCAAATATATCCTTGCATTGTGCTAGCCTACCCATCTTTGTGCATGTTGAAAAAATTATCTGATACATACACACTACGCTTTGCTTCACAATGCATTTCAATGTGTGGGGCAGCGCTGCGGAGGATGCGGAGGAGTGTTGTTTGGATTTGAGCTCAATGTTAGCAAGCGCTCTCAAGAATGACTGACCCCACCTTTAATTAAGCTTTAATTAAGCGCACAATTATGGACAATGTTAAATAGACGGCATTTATATAACGCTTTTATCCAAAGCGCTTTACAGTATTTTGCCTCACATTCGTCAAAATATTAATTTAAGGGTGTGCACACTTATGCAACCAGGTTATTATCACATTAAATGTTGAAAAATGTCTGACATGATTTAGCTTTGTCTCATTCATTTACATCACAAAAACCTGCCATTTTAACAGGGGACTGTAGACTTTTTATATCCACTGTATGTACAGTACATACATACATACATACATACATACAGTATACATACAGTACATAACATACACATACACACACTATAGACATAGATAAGTACATACATACATACAGTCCACACACACACACTTACCATGTGCGTGTGTGGACGTGGTAGCGGTACATGTGGTCAACAAGGCCATACTTGCTGTTGCTGAGGGCCTTGTAGCCCCCGTGGATGAACACACAGCTGCTGACATCGTCATACACGCTGCTGTGGCCGTAACCTCCCTGAACGACAGCCCCGTGGGTGGAAACGTCCTGCCAGGAGTTAGACCCTTCAACACACACACGCACACGCGCACACACAGGGTTTTTTAAAGGTACAGTCAGCTATTGCAATTGTTAATTATAAGCTAATACACATTTTGTCAAATTCACCAAATATCACCTCGCATGTTGTTAGCTTACCGTTCTGTGTGTGTGTTTAAAAAATTATCTGATACATACACACTACGCTTTGCTTCACAATGCATTTCAATGTGTGGGGCAGCGCTGCGGAGGATGCGGAGGAGTGTTGTTTGGATTTGAGCTCAATGTTAGCAAGCATATCACACAGCCTAGGCTCCATAAATAGCAGCATAAACAATGTAGCAAACACCGCTCACATCAACAAAGCCGTAGCACTACGCTTTGCTTCACAATGCTTTTCGATGTGTGGAGCGGCGCAATTGCGGGATATTGTTAGCAAGTGTTCTCGAAAATGACTAACCCTGCCTAGTCAGCTATTGCAAGCTTATTGTAAGCTAATACACGTTTTGTCAAATTCACCAAATATCTCCTCACATTCTGCTAGTTTATCATTATATGTGTGTGCTGAAAAAATTATCTGATACTCCTACACAGCCCTGGCTCCGTAAATAGGAGCATAAACAAAGTGGCAAACACCGCTCACAACAACAATGCCGCTTGCAACAATTCCGCCTCCATCACACAGTATGTGTGTGTGTGTGTGTGTGTGTGTGTGTGTTTGTGTGTGTGTGGGGGGAGGGGGGGGGGTTTAAGGGAGTTTGTTTTGATTTGAGCTCAAAGTTAGCAAGCACTCTCGAGAATGACTAACCCTGCCTTTACGTAATACACTAGAATCCAAGTGAGTAGCTAAAGGCTTCACAGGGAAACGTGGTACATTTGCGACCTCTCTGGCCAAAAGCTGCCACTGCACTTGTTTTAAAGCTGCATATTTGTACTATACAGCAACACAGCAGGTTGTCTCATGCTCAGTTGATACAGAGGGCTCGCGAGACCCAGACTTGCAACTGATACTGTACAAAAGTTGTGAACTTCTCGGTTTGAACACCGAACGAGAGATGAAGAGAGACAGGCAAGACCAGGGGGATGGGAAGAAAGATAAGAGCGAAACAGAGATGACAAGAATGGAGAAAGGTCAAGTTTTATCTGCTAGCTGTCAGCTAATTGCTGGGGAAGTTGGCTTCACAGATTGGTCATTAAATCCTTTTACCTCCTATTCTACACGCTGCTCCAACACTACAGCTCCCCCACCTCCACACTCTCCCCATTGAGTATAATGATGCTCCCTGGACAAACACACACAGAGAGAGAGAGAGAGGGGGGGGGGGGAGGAGGGGAGAG
>JAOEGT010082692.1:0-14827 GCA_025447795.1 Speoplatyrhinus poulsoni
CTCTCTCTCTCTCTCTCTCTCTCTCTCTCTCTCTCTCTCTCTCTCTCTGTTCTCTGTTCTCTGCACCATAAACATTTTACCACACTACCAAATGCCAAACAGAATATCTGCTGCACTCAATTTGCGACTGATTTAATTATGGCCCCAATTTCCTTTTAAAGAGATTTTAAAATCCTTTCCATCTTAAAGGTTTCTGCCAGGACAGCAGCAAAGTTTAAGGCTGGGATAGAAATTTGCATCTAGCCCCTTCAGTTTCTAACCCACAGATACATGGCCTGTATTGCAGTGGTATAGAAGTTCATTACTGTACAGTACAAACAACCAACTATGAATAATACTGTAACATTAATCTTATAGTTTGTTGAGTAAAAAAATTATTTGTGCCTTCCAAATCCAGCAATGCATACATTTATCCAGCAATGCATACATTTACTTTCAAGCAATTAGCCTACCTAGGATTTTTCCATGGTTTGTAGCAAAATGTCTGAATGATTGTGCAATACAATTTTTCCATTACAATCAATGAACCCTGTCCTCACACATTGAAACAAAGTAATACCGTAACCACACCTACACACCCTATACATCAACCTAACAAAAAGCAGGCATAATGCTTGTTATTTCTATGTCTTTTCCCCCCCCAAGTACAGGCTATAGGAGGGTCATTATTTATCTCCATATGTACACCTTGTCAGAATACGACTGGCATTTTGGTCTTGAGAAGTTCCAATGTTTAGCCAACACTCAATGATGACAGATGCTTAATGATATAAATGTTAGTTCTGCCAGACCAAAATGTCCTTTCATGACAGTACATGCACATATATGTAATTGTGACTCAAATGCATGCTGAATATAGATGGATAGATAGCCTCTGGGAATTCTAATTTCCTCTCGGCTTTGAAAATCCAAATATTTAGTCTCACTATTGTTAAACACATGCTGAAGATGTTTGTAAAGTAAACTATCTGCCCTCAGCTCCATGTTAGTGCATCTATATCAATTCTAATATTATTTTGCCAACAAAGCATTTTTTTAGATATATTTTTGATGTCCCACAAAACATTTGTAAAATCAAAAGGAATTTAAATTAAATTATTCACTAACTGTGTTTTTCGTCTCCAGAAGGTTTGATGTGGAACATCCTAGAGATTATTATCACTGGATCTTCTTCAGGACTTTGAGTAGAACCAGAACTGGAAAAGAAAATTCCTCCTCCTCTTAAATCTTTATTAGCTGTGTGCACACACTGCTGATGGAAGCTCAAAATGTAACCAACACAGCCACCAATTAATTATAATATTGACAGAGGTACCATCAGTACATTTCAATGAAATCCATATTTGAAAAAGACAAAAAAAAATTTAAATAAGTGTCCTTATTTGTTTTCCTTATTAAAATATTTCTATCAGTAGTCTAAATTCAAATAAAGTTTACATTCAAGTCGACTGACATATAATAAACTGTAATAAACACTGCACTTTACAGGGATTTTAATGTCTGCATTTAATGCTAACACTTAAAATCAAATTAATTAACCCCACTTTGTTTTCTTTTAATGACGTATTGTAATCGTAAAGTATATTGCTGCCAATTCCAAAGCATAACAATGCAAATTAAGGAACATTTAATTAAAGTGGGTTTAACACCTAGACCTTATCATGAAACAGCGCAATCTTATAAGGAGATGGTTACTCTGTGAGAGCAAATTGACATTCCCAATAGGATGTAATTAGGTTGCATTAACTAAGCATGCCGTGAGAGAGTACACGTTTCAGAGAGCCACCAATTGGTCATTTAAATTTCAACATTGTTTCCAGCCCAGGTCATGGGGCTTGTTAAGACAGTGTGGTAGTTGACTTTAATGTAATGTATGGGGGTAGGGCTAGACCGGTTTACGCCCAGGGTAATTATTGCGCGTGGTGATTGACAGCAGAGTGCCAAAAGGCGCAGAAGCTCTCCGATTGGCCGGCCCGCGCTTTACAATCTCCTGTTGTTTCCAAGGTCCGCGCTAGTAGAACAGTTTACCTTCGCCGGCAGTAAATGAGCGGGTCGCTCGGAACGAGGGCAACGGGTTTCCAAGAAACAAGAGACCGCCGTGGAACTTGCTCAACCCTGAAACTTATAAGTTACCCAACGTCAAACGTTTTAAAATTTTAGTTCCCTTTTGTTTTCATGTGAAGCAGTTGTTGGTTGTTCAATATACGCGGTATTGTGGCGCGTAGCCTTCTGCTCGTTTTCTGAGGAACATGAGGTGTGCTGAGTCTTCATGGAGGATGATCCTCTTGCCGTGGGCGGTGTTGCTCGTGTCCGCAGTCAGAGCATCTGAATACGAATACCTGAGCTGGAAGTCGGACCTGTACAACGGCGGGCGCAGCTATGGCAAACCTCCTCAGTGCATGGATATCCCGGACGACCTGCGGCTCTGCTACGGCGTGGGCTACAATCGTATGCTGCTGCCAAACCTACTGGACCACGAGACCATGTCTGAGGTCAAGCAGCAGGCTGGAAGTTGGGTGCCCCTGGTGCACAAGAATTGTCACCCAGGCACGCAGGTTTTTCTGTGCTCGCTGTTCGCCCCTGTGTGCCTGGATCGACCGATATATCCTTGCCGGTGGTTGTGCGAGGCTGTGCGGGACGGCTGCACCCCCATCATGGAAGCGTTTGGCTTTCCCTGGCCAGAGATGCTCACCTGTGACAAGTTCCCTCAGGACGACGTCTGCATGGCCATGTCACCGCCCAATGCCACGACAGAGCCCATGCCCACAGGTAAGCTCACATCAACACACCAGCCAATATGGATTTTTTTTTGGAAATGTAAAAGCTACAGCATGTGTAAAGCAAAGAAAAATTACATAGTTTATTTAATTTGCTACTAAATCTCAAAGACACAAAATTACAGTTATTACAGCCCAATAACGTTTCATTTTATGCAATTATTTGAATTCTACCTAAATGTAAGTTATACCTTTGTGCTTGTTATGAGAGAAAATGTCATCACAAATGTAATTTTTAGATTTTTAAAATTACATTTTATATATCAGATGAGTTTATGGCTGAATGTAATTTTGAGATTATTTTATTGCATGTTCTATCAGATGAGTTTATGGCTAAATGTAATTTTGAGTTAATTTAATTGCATGTTATATTAGCTGAGTTTATGGCTAAATGTAGTTTTGAATTGATGAAATTACATTTTATATATGGCAAACTGGTACCTAACCATTTTATGTTTTTTAAATAAATACTTTTTTCAGTGTTAATTGTGTGTTTACCACACCAGAGTGTACTTAAGTAGTGCATGCTTGAGTGAGTTTCAGAGCCAAATGAGCCAGGCATTGCTTTTGTCACTGTGTAAGAACTGACACCTGTGTATCTGAAGACGGAGGGAATGTTATTTCAGGAGTTAAGGTCTGTTTACAGATGTAAATCCCCATTCACACAATACAAATACAACCTTTTGTGAGACATTTACCCATGACCTTTGGATATATTTAAAGGAAAATTTACCCCTCCCTTAAAAACATATTTTTTTGTAATTACATCTTAGTTTTTCATACTTGTTTTAGTGCGTGTTAATATTGCCCACTATTGACAAAGAATTAATGTAATATTCTCTAACATATATGTTAGTAATCCGATTAAAGGTTAGGGGAACAGTTCTGGAATCCAACCGCAGTTACCAACACATAATCTGCATCTCCTTAATGAAATGAAGAGATAGAGGTATAGGCATATTATAAAACAAGCTCTCAGGAGGGACAAGAAAAAGGGGCGCCAGAAGTTTCTAACCAAAGCACCTTAACATCTCTCGATAATTAATACTTGGCTGTGGACCATCAAGGACTGTTTTTTTGTCTCCTATTTAAAGTTTTTTAAACCAAAAAATGCATTTTAAATACACAAAGCATTAATTTTACTTTTTTTATTTTGAGGAAAATTATTCTCTGTAAATTCTATTTAATTTAGCAACCGTTGCTATGCTGCACGAATGTTCTAGCTGATAGCTTTCATTGACCGACATATAACTACTGTCACTTACATTAGACATAACTCAAATTGGACTTGTACTTCATAATGTTTTTTACAGAGTAGTCTTGCAGTACATTTTAAGAAACCGTGCAGAGTTAATAGGTCTTGTGGAGGTTCCTATGGTCTCTCACATTGAGATTACACTGCACTCACTGTTTAGACCTAGAAGGAGCTGCTTTGGTCAATGGTCATGTAAGGAGTGGGGGGTGGGTGGGTATATGGCAGTCTGCAGTGAGCTGACTGACTCGGTGGTGTGGGCAGGGGCCTGCTTTCTTGAGAAAAGGCCCCTGTTTTGGCTGTGTATAGACCACACAGAGTCAGTGGTCTCAGACGTCACCTGTTAGCATTTGTTGTCAGCACTGGCGATAAATAAGCCCACCGCTTTCGCCCGGCTCAGCAGCATATAGACTCAGCCTTGTGTAAGCCCTCTCAGGCCAGTTGCCATGCGTGTATATTTCTGCTCCAGATCATTTGACAGGTTTTGATTCATCTTTAGAAAGTTCTTTATCAGACCCATAATGATGATTTACCTCCTCTCTCTGGCTAAAGGTTGACAAAGACTGACACCAGGAACTCTAATCTCCTAATGGCTATTAATGGCAATGTGTTAACAATGTTTGCCACTATCTGCTGGTAATTGATTTTAAAAGAGAATCAAGTTGAAATTGGTAAAGGCTCCCCTTAAGAGTGTCTATTTTCACAAGCCCTTCACACCATGGTGTTACTTTCACAAGCGTTTGTCAAACACATGTAATGGATAACTGGCAGCCACAGTCAAACGGGGTAATGGAGAGGAAACTGTGTCCATTTATATTTTCATCAGCCAGACCTTTTATTAAGATATATTACCAAATATATCCCATTTGAAATATATTCTCCAGAACGTACAGCTTTTTGTGTAGCAGTTTTGTAACAGTCAGCTGTTGGCACAGAAGAATCCATTTTTGTCAGTGTAAGGAAAACAAAAAAAAAATGCACTGGAGAAATATACACAGATATGCCTGAAACCAAACTACATTTGGCAAAAACAAATTTGCACATTTTGCCTGCACTTGCTATTCCTTTCTCAATCATTTGAATTTCATAGCACTTTTTGAACATTTATTGATTGCATCATATAACATATAGGTTCCGTTTTCTTTTTTGCTGTGATTTCCGAGAGAATGTAATGAGTAAGATTTTAGGAAGCATTTGCAAATACATGTTGGCAGAAAAATGAGGAAGCAAGCATGATGTGTATTAGCCTACATTTAAACCTCACAATGTGATTATGTATCTATACTACCCAATGGCCCATTCCCTTTATATTGTAGCATTAGTGTGAAATGGTTGGTTCAAAGGCCTTTCTGAACCTATCTATCTAGAATGTTGCAGATAGCAGGCAGCGCTATTTACTGCAGCTCTTAGTTACAGCTGGCTATAAAAGCCAGAGGACATTCCATACTGAGGTCAGGTCATCAGAGCGCTGACCAGAGTTGTGCTCTACAGAGTCACGTCAGATAGTATCTCTGTCCGCACACAGACGGCCGCGCGCTGTTAGACTTGTGTTGCTCGTAAGGTATAAGCGATTTGGCCAATGGAACCCACCAGGCAAGATTGTGATTTGTGATGTGATTTATTTTGTTTGTTAAAATACATTTGTACCAGCCATTTAGAGACCATTCAATCATGTAACACTAGAAATACCAAAGCACTAACAACCTTAAAGTTTAAATGATAGATTTACTCAAACGGAAACGGCATAAATACAATACCCACTTTAACCCTCTCAACACATTCACAATCTGAAGCTGTGCATAAAGAAATACTGTAATCAGACAAGGAAGTGTGTGTTATAGTAGTTTTGCATTGAAGATACAATGAAGATGTTCTCTTTTCTATGTATATTTTTGTATTCATTTTGTTGTGCATTTGCTATATTGACAGAAACAGTGTCGCTTATTTCCTCTACAGGCTCTTCCAGTTGTCCTCCTTGTGACAATGAGATGGAAACAGATGTGATTTTGGAACACATGTGTGCCAGCGAGTTTGGTAAGCATCCTCCAGACACCTACTGTGCCAACCATTCACACACAAACACACAGGCACAGCTCACTGTAACATACCTATTAGTGAATGCGATCGATGCTTGTTGATCACCTTCACTCAATAAATGATCACCTAAATACACAATGCATGCGTCTGCAAAAGTACTGTACTGTAGGTCAATAAACAGAACGAGGTGCTAGGCGCATCTGTACACCACAACCATGTGGAAGGCTGCAGGGGAAGGGAGGAGAACAGTGTGAGCCATTAAAAGCTGCAGACAGGAGACTTGAGGCTTGAACATACTGCTGTCTGCGAGGCATGCGGCCCTTTGCCTATGGCACGCGCGCTTCAAGCTATACATAATCGACGCAACCTGAACTAGGCGCCGTAGCGATATTGTCCATAACGAAAGGTGGCACTATATACAAGAATCAGTAGGAACGGCACAGTTTTATTGAGGAAGTTGTGCGAACTCCTGTCATATTGTTTTAATTCTGATTCAGTGATTAGGCTGAATGCCAAATAGGCAATTACTTTTCTTAAATTCTTACCAGCCTCTAAAGAGAAGTGCACATAAAGATGTGATGTGTAGGCTGTTACGTTTAGAATCATTTCATTCTAATTATGCTTAATTCAGAAGTTAAGCATGCAAACGGCAATGCATATTCGTAAAATATTCACAAACATGGTTCGCAATTGTTGCTCTGTCCCGAATCCCGATCTATTCCTTCCGGACGTTTTGTAGGCCATCTGCATTATTTTATCAGTATATGGAGAAGACTCAAAAAAGCAGTGGTACGTGCCATGGCTCACGACAGGCGCGCGGTGCCAACGCACCAGGTCGCGGCCACAAATCTGACGTAATTTATGGCGTGCACCATTGTGACTCCTTCAAGTATAAACCAGGCTTTAAGGCCACTACATACTACCAAATGCGTGGCCTCGTGTGACACGAGCGCTTGGCGCTAAGCATACTTCACTGTATACAGCTATTTCTGTATACAACTACTACAACTACTACTGTTTTTTATGTGCACACATTGTTTCCCGTGAACAATATTGGTGTAAGAAAGAAAGAAAGAAAGAAAGAGAAAGAAAGAAAGAGAAATATTTTTTATATGCCTAGAACACTAATTTGTGAGCTTAATAGGGCATTCATTGCCATTGCCATTGTCCATTTAACTATTCAATTGTTAGGCCTATTTTCTTAGAGACGCTGAGAAGTCTCTACTGGGAATTTGAAATAAGGAGATCCAATGGATCTTTAATATTAACATGTTATAGAGGATATTGTAATAGATGATCATTTATATTTTTTATCAATTAAATGATAATTATATAACAATGTACCTCCAAGGGAACAATACAAATAACAGGGTATTGCGCAATATTTATTTTGTAAAATGTTGTACATGTTTATTGCTGTAGCCATAATTTTCCTGATCATTTCCATCTTGATTCCAAGTAGGCCCGGGAAAAACTAACTGGTGTATTGGAAACAGACATTCCTTTAGTTCTCAGGAAAAGTTATATTTATTTAATGAATCGCACTCTTGTTTATCCTGTGGTGATGGGAATTGGTTTTCTGTACCATTCCTGGTTTGCCAAAAGGAGAATGGTACATTATTGGCTTGTTTCATCTCAGATTAAGACAGATGTTGTTTGCTTCCTTGTCATAAATTGCTTAACCCCTTGACATCTGAGAGCACACAGACAGTGACTGGTGGATTAGATGCCCTACTTCTAACCTCAATGCAGGTTTCAAGCCACAAGGGACAAAACTTTCATGAACTTCAGTTAACATGTCAGTGTTACTGGTTTAATGCAGAGATTAATTACATCAACAGTGATATACTTTTTGAACAACAGACCCATTTGGGTTACTTTGGGTTACTTACTTAATGTCAAAAAGGACAATAGATCAAAACACCGGTTTTTAGAGTGTCAAATTAGAGTGTCAAAGTTTCTATAATCACCTTTATAGAAACTTTATTTTCTATTTGGACAGTAAAGTAGATTTGTAACTAAACTTAATTTGACTGAATAGTGGCTGACATAAAGGAATCACTGACTTATTTTCGTATATAGCTCTTTATTAATTACCATAGAACAATTATTTGTAAAATATGCTTGCTCTGGCAACAAATTAGCATTTTTGTCCCATGAAGATCTCAGTTCTTGGAATTGCCTTTCCTCCGAAAGACTCGTAAATAAATTATAATATTGTTTTTCTAATATTTCACGTCTGTTTTCAATGATATGTAATTGTTTCCTTTCAAAGATGTGATGTGATTTGGCAGTGCCAATGTATGTGATCTATACTGTAGGTAATTATTGAGAAGGTGAGACCAGCATGAATGAAACAGTTAAAAATCTGTGTTCTTGTACAACAGAACACACCTCTTTCTAGCACATTGGTGGGCATACATGTTTTCAAGAAGCTCAGTCCAGAATTGAACATATTCCCAGTAAACATCTAAGAATGTAACAGTTTCATTAAAGGTCCTAATTAATTTGTTCCTAAACATCCAACCCCGAGCCACCCTTTTGACTATTTTAGCTGGAGATGGATTTATGATATGTCCCACTCAACACTTTATCTCTGTGCTTAAGGTTTTACAGCACCTAATTGACACACATCTCCAGAGCCCCACAATTACATCTGCCCTCCATCTCTGGCAACCTGCTGTGTTGTTTTTGCCAAATCCCCATTCTTATACAGTAAACAGGTTCTGCTATGGGCCCGATCACCATATCTTATGAGATCAAGCAAGTTTGCCTATTGTCAGAAAGCCTGACATAATGCCCTCCCACTGGGTTTACGACACACTATAAATGGACCAGAGGTCTGACTTACCTTCGGCAAACAGCATTGGAAGCCAGGTCAGGGGCAATAGACAAGCAGAACCACCATATCTTATTTATGTTGTTAATCATGGATTGTGTTGTAGTGCCTCTACATGCTAACTGTTAATGCTTGAAGAACAATTGTGCACTAATCCGGTATGTGGAAGGGACGGTAACGAGTACCAGGCTTGGCACTAGTGTGGGAGCGGCATTATAAACGACAAAGGGACACAATAATGAATCTTTAACGGCCTTTATTGGGCTATGATTTTGAATAAAACAATAATTACAAAATCACAATGTGTGACGACAGTGTGTATCGTCAGTGTGTCTTCTTGACATTGACGACAATTTACAGGCCTACACAAAACAAGCCGGACCAATGTATGACTCATACATTATGAATGCTGCTCATTTCTTTATGATTGTGGTGAACACAAAAGCTCTTCACTGGTTTTGAGGACTAGAGACGCAGGATAAATGTCCTAATCCTTACCATGTGCATTGTTAATACCTGGAAGAATGGGCTTATTCTTTTCCTACATTGTAATTGGCAGTGGAGAGATATGATTAAAAAGATGAACCAAAGGGCAACACCTTCAGGTGCCCTTTCAGGTTCTCAGTTGTATCACGTCAAACATTGTGAATTGACTAGCAGTGAGTCATAGATATAATTATATGATTCTCGGGTGCATGCTATAGTTATAGATGAACGATTGCAAGGAACTGTTTTTTAAAGTGTTTGTATATGACTTTTTGCCACTAAATGGCACACTAAGCACACATACTATCTACTCGCGCTCGGCCGGCTAAGACCACAAAGAACAGAGGAGCCTAGATTACAACACACACAGGGAGTATACAACATCACAAGGTCATTGCCAGTACTGTATATATACAGTATAGCTGTAATGTACATGGAGATCTGGACCACCATGGTCTGACTCGTGCTCCATTTCAGAGGACACATTTGAGGAATCAAAGAGATTAGAAGGTTAAATAGAGTTTAGTGAAAGATCAGCACTATTGTGGTAATACAAATCCCCTGCATGCGATTAGGACTGAGCTAATAAAAAGACAGTTGTTCAGCTGTTGCTGAAGCACCAATAGTTCACGAGATGCATTACTTTGAACCATACAGTAGGATCAGCTCCTTTGGAGAAATGATCGTGTATAGTGGTGTCTACCATGGATTATTATTGGTATTATGGTTTGGACTGATGTCCAATAATACTTATAGTCACTGTGAGGTGCTTTGAATACACACTGAAGAGATTACAGTAATTTCCCTTTAATGAAAGGTGGAGTTACAGATGCTGGAGAAAGATTGTGGATATTGATCTCGACCAAAACAAAAACACCTCTCCCTTCAGTTACACAATACAGTAGGGTGCTCCCTCAGAAGCTCCTCTCCCCAAATTGAACATACTAGGATTGTGTTTTTGGTGTGGTCTGCACCACTTTGTTTGTATTTCCATTTACAGAGCCAGGGCCAGAGTCGTTTTCAATGCAAACACGGAAAGAGATATTTGCTGATTTGGACAAAAAACTGTATTAGCTTACAATTGCTGAGTCCGCCTTTAAGTGATGCCAGTGATTGACTTAATTCATATTTCTTACATGGTCCTTCTATGTTTTGATTACAGCTTTTAAATCAAAGATTAAGGAGGTGAAACGAGAGAACATGGACCGCAAGGTAATCCTGCAGAAGAGAAAGAAGTTCTTGAAACCGGGAGACCTGAAGAAGAAGGACATAAAGAAGCTGGTGCTATACTTGAAGAATGGTGCCGACTGCCCCTGTCAGCAGCTGGACAACCTGGCCAACCACTACCTGATCATGGGCCGCAAGGTGGACAAGCAGTACCTGATTACGGGAATCCACAAGTGGGACAAGTCAAGCTCAGAGTTTAAAAAGGCAATCAAGAAACTCAAAACCTACAAATGTCCTACCTTCCCAGATACCTTCAAATAATACGCTGGCACACACACACTTGTTGCAACTCATCGTACATAGAACTTGCACAACCATAAAAAAAATACATTATCTTTACTTTTGATTGTTCCGTTTATATATCTATATATCTTTTGTATATTTACAGATATACTTTAGAATTGCCATTGCTCATTTCACGTCGAATGTGTTGGTGACTACAAGGACATTGTAGTAAAAGCCCTTTTTCATTCAATCATTTCCACTATATATATACACAGTATGTAGATATTTGTCTTATACTATTTGAGAAATCTCTGAACTTTGTGTTGCTCTGATCATATATTAATAGCTCATAGAACCAATGACTAGAATGTGGAATTTATAAATCTTGGCATGTTAAGATTTAAAGGCTACACTGTAGATGAAAGCTTCAGATAGAGTAATTATTAAATAATTTATTGATAGTAGTATGATAGAATGCTCCTTTTACCTGATTGTTTTTTCAAATAATAACTGCACTACTGCTAATTCTTATCCTTTTATTTCTTTTTACTTGGAAATCAGAACTGCTGTTCTATATCCACCATCTGATTAGCAAAATTCAGAAACTATGTAAAACATTGAACATAATATGTAACATGCAGAAAGATCTGATTTGTCATTAGTATGTTGTCAGAAGATATTTGGCCAAATCTTTCTTTTGTAATCACTGTCCACATGTAATATAATTAATTATAATGCGTTTTATTTTTTTTTATGTTAGAAAACACATAATTAAAAAACAGTGCAGACAGCCAAATCTGTATTTTGGATTGTTTTGCTCAGTTGCTGGTTCATGTAAGCACTCTGTTGTTTTATGATTTGAATATCAGCAGTGTGTCACTGCTTATAACATGTACATACAAATTTTACATAAATATGAAAAAAATAATGTGATATTTTTTGTTTTTTACTAACTTAAACACCACAATTAGGGCTTTCTTCATATACATCTTATATCTTGGGACCATAGATATATTTCAGTCAGTAGCAATCACGTAAACGTTGTCCGTGTGAATTAATTTAACTGTAAATATGTTGTTTATGAAACATGTTTTGATATATTTTAAGAAAACAGAAATAGCAGGAGTGCTTCAGGTATTCCACTTGTAATTGTGTCCACCAGTGCTCTTGTTCAGATGAAAAATTTTCAAAAAAGGAAGGCGCAGAGGAGTGGCAATGCGACTTCAAAAAACAAGGCACTCAAGCGGAGTTAGTGAAAAAAAGCCTTTAATGTATAGGCTAGGACATTTAGGATGTTTTAGATTTGGCTTTTTATCAATCCCATATACAGTAGGCCTTTGTAATGCACAGACACATGCATCTATTACTTGTAACAACCATATTTACAGGATCATCTTTTGTGGTCGTTTTACCAAAAGGCACCCATCCCTTTATTCTACTAGTGGTCTACAAGGTTTTAACATTAAATGTGTCTTGCATTTTCTGACCATCCTGTTAAATGTGATTTTATGCTATGTGCACATTGTTTGCTTCCATAAAGCCAAACATGACATGTGCTTCCTATACAGCCTGCATGGATTCAAACTAGCATGCAGTTGTTTCTAGTTGAGCGCAACATTTTAACATTTTGGAAAGAAAATATTTTCATATATGAATGTTTTTATTGCATCTACTATAAACATGTACTTCAAATAATCCAAATTATTTTTCTAATGTTCTATGAAGTTATTGGTGGTTTTAGTTAGCTGCTCGGAATAAATACATTATAATTGTGAGCTATACATCATTAAGAGTTCCTGTTTAGATTGAGGGCTTTCTTAGCACTGTCAGTTGTCAAAATCCAAGATTAATTTCAGTCAGTCAATCAACTTCAATCAGTCACTGATGGAAGCTAATTTTATGGTCATGATTTTCCCAAGCATTTTAAATTCTATACAATAATGTGCCAATAAGATGGAGATATTATACACATACTGAAGGTAAAATGTAGGTAAAATATTGATATACTGTAAGACTAATGCAAATGTTTTTTTTTTATTTTTTTATTGATCATATGTCAACACAATGCAGATAAACAGACACACAATGAATATTGTGCTGTTTTTATCTGTCAATAAAAAAACCTTGTTAAATACCAGGAAGTATCAAACGGACCAACATCTTTCCCATCTGGTTTCAGTAATGGCTTTGCTATTGGGAAATACATGTCAGATGTGGACTGCACTTTCTAATCATTACTTCAGCTGTCTTCAAAAGGTACGCAGGAACTCAGTGCATCTTTGTCTTATTAAGAGATTGTCTGCAAAGAACATCCTGTTGGATTCATGTGCCATATATCCACAAATTGACAAACCTCGATGAAATACTACTCTGATTTGGTTAGCATCTTAATCAAGGAAGGTATTCCATTAAGTGTTCAATATCACTACCATACTTAATTCTTTGAATATAGATTAAAAAATTATATGTGAAAAAAAAGAAGGAATGTTCTTTTGTTAACCATTAATAATGATGTGTGGACAGTACAGAACATGTCCTGTGTAAAAAACGCTTGGCATCATGAAAATACATTTAAATCTCTGGCAAGGCGGTAGGTTTATAAATATTTGTAAAGCAATGAGCACCTTGTCTTTTTGTTTAAGAAGTACATCCATGTCTACACATTAACAGAAGGAAACAATAAAGTGTAATTAAGACTTATAGTGCAAATATTTGGCAGAAAATACGCTGTTGTAACGTTAGACATGCTTTTTTTCCCCCAGAGGGTCCGAATGTTTTTGTTTTATGGACCTTTGAACCACCGCTGAGAATGAAGGCTTTTATTTTTTCAAGTGAGGCAGTTCTGTTTTTAATCCGTCTAAGCTCCATCAAAGGCACAACTATACCACTAAATGCTATAAAAAAGCACACATCCGAAGGATGTAATGTTATAGTTGAACGCCATGTTTTATGGCAGAACTGTCAGTAGCCCATGCATAATACTGTACATATTATGCATTGGCTGTACAGCACAGTCGTAAAGCACAAACGTCAAATGAAATGAGCAAGAGAATAATTAATTTGATCAATATGAAATACATAGCAAGCACAATTTGTTAATAATGATATAATTAATCTTATTTTAAAACCACTTTCGACATTGTCAAGTTTTGTGAAAGAGCACCATCTCAACTGAGAGTTAAGATCCTGGTAACTTCACCTGAGTGTTTTACATTAGCAGTCATTTAAATACAGTGTTTCTGGCTCCGATGCTGAACTGGACCTCGAAGGAGAAAACCATTAATGTCTTTGGCCTGCTGGCAACACTCGGGGAGAGGGATGGTTTGACCTTCTGTGTTTGTGGACAACTTCCCTGAAATTCCGGGATCTTGGTCAAATTGGCAGATTAGTTCTATCAATCATTTCACTGTTAACTGGCCAGAACCTCAGGCAGTTTCACTCTCACACATTGTTTTTTATGCTGCTGCTCACAGCATGTGATCATGACTTTAGCAGGTTTTTGAATAAAGGGTATGTGTGTGTGTGTGCGTGTGTGTGTGTGTGTGTGATGGGGGTTATATCCTGAAAGGAGACTGAGTAACAGAGAAACAATTGTTGTCTTACTCACCCAACCTCACAAAGAGTTGTGAGTAGAGACTTTGGAGTGTGTTGCCCATGCGGCCAACTGCCATATGTTTTTGAATAATTGCCATTGGTTTTAAGAGGGTGATGTCATTGTAGGTTTGCTGTTCCAGTAACTATATTCCTGCAGGACTGGATTTGATCCTTGACATTACAGGATTCTTGCCACACATTTGGTTGCTCTTTCTAAATTATAGGCGAGAAAATATTTGCAATAAATAAGGAAGCGGGGCAGTTTATATCAACAAGATTCAGCTGAGGCTTTTAACAAGATAACGGAGAAGTTTCTGGAAGTCCTCGCTGCATTTAAAAAGAAAATACACCTCCATTAATTATATGTATATGTGTGTATTTATATATATA
>JAOEGT010082702.1:0-14826 GCA_025447795.1 Speoplatyrhinus poulsoni
GAGAGATGGGGGGAGAGAGAGAGAGAGATAGGGGGAGAGAGAGGAGGTACTGAAATACGTGATAATGAGCAAATCTTCGGACGATGCTGAAGCCAGCTAGGCCGCCAAATTTGCCGGAAATAAGTCTCTCTATTTTCTCCAACTTCATACATTCATACACACATGCACACCCACACCCACACGGGCACCCACATATGCCCATCGGACTGGAGGCAAAGAAAGTGAAAATGAGACGAGAGATTAATAAGAAATGGGAAGGGCGGGGAGGGGGGTGGGTTGAGCAACGACACGCGCTGTTACCACAGCAACACCAGGTCCCCTGCCTCTGGTTTGCTGCAGCGCGGCGATGTCTTTGTGGTCCTATCACAGCTAAAGACGCGCGGTGCTTAAGGTAGCTATCAGCACGCGCATTGGCGCTTGACCTATAGTATCAAGGTTTACGCTTAAAACAATGGATCTGCCCTCTTAAAAGAGGCGTGCCCCGCTCCTTTCTAAAGTGCCTGCCAATGTTTATGACAGTGTTCATTTAAAAGTCTCTCGAATGCATTCTGTATGTAAATGTTCCTGAAAAACTATTTTGTTTACCATCATTATATGGTGAGTAGCACAAGCTCACCATTTATTGTATGTGTTGCATTGCATTGCTCTAGTACAGAGAAACCTACCACTCTGTATGGTAGATGATGTTATTGCAGTCATTTTACCCTTCAGAAACCATTATAAGATCCTTTTTGTAAATGCTAAAATCACAATATAGTAAGCTATGCATGCAGAAAAGAATGTTTATTAATCAATGTGAAACCGGTTTCAAGTATATTGTCTAGCAGTTACAATTGTGCTGTTCTATTATTATAGTGCAAACATGGTTATTACAAATAATGAAAGTCCTACATTATAGGGGCTTATACACCAATTAAGGATACCGACGTGAAAAATATATTTACACTTTCAGACTGTAATCTGCATAGTTGATCATCAAAAACATCAATATCTGCTTTACATGCAATATCACTGCACACATGTACAGTATGTACTGTAGTTGCCTGTGTAATATCTTTGAATGTATTCTGTTCACACCAAATCATTAAGCTAAAAGCTGAATTGTATAATAGGAATTTTTACTGGGCAATTTGATGCAAATGCAACATTTCCACCGTAAATTGACTTGAAGTATAAGCCAGAAAGTTCAACGGGAATCCAATTGCACACTATTACATTCAAATCATTCAGTACACATTCTGTTTTTAAGCCAAGGGATTCCTTTTGATTCTTGTCTTCTCGGTTGAGAAAAACAAGAGTACCACAATGGGGATTTACAAAAACAAAGCAATCCTGCAGCGGTGAGATGGGAAAGCCTATAAATTGGAAATATGGGATCAGAGCAGGGAGAAAAGCAGTGAATGAACTACTTCATGGCTGGAGGACAGAAATAACTAGAACAAATGCGTGTTTCAAGGTACAAGTTTTACGGCCAGACACACCCTTAAAGGTACAGTCTACCTTTAATAGGCCCTAAAGTAAACTCATTGATATTGTGTATAGACTTGCTTTGCTGGATGAAACCAAAAACATTGTGGCTTAGCTTTGAAACTGAGCATGCTCCTCTTCGCACACCTGATTGGTGAAGAAGAAGAAGAAGAAGAATAAAGAGAAGAAGAAGAAGCAGCAGCAGCAGCAGATAACCAGCTACACCCAAAGCTAACCAGCTACACCCAAAGCTAACCAGCTACAACTTCCCATACAAATACAGTGGCTGGGACTCAGGGGTTTCTGGGGGCGCTGTAATTTACACAACCAAGGGGCGTACTTCAACAGCCAGCATAGCCCCAAAGAGGTTCAGACTGTAGTAGTAGAAGAAGAATACTACCCCAAGCTAACTACAGTACTGTAGTACACACACACACACACACACACACACACACATATAAGGCATGTACGTATTACCACAGAAGAAGAAGAATACTACCCCAAGCTAACTACAGTACTGTAGTACACACACACACACACAGATAAAGCAGGTAAGCATTCCCCCAGACACCGGGTCACTACCTTGCGGTGGAGCCGTGGACGGGGGAAGGGAAAGTCGTGGTCCTATACCTTTGGTGGAGTTGCTCCAGCGGTTGCCCTCGGAGTAGTGGGACAGCGTGAGGAGGTTGACGCAGGAGGCTCCGGCCCCCGAGCCGAACACGGTGATCCTCAGTGGGTCTCCGCCAAACGCCGCGATGTTCTCGCTGGTCCACCGCAGAGCCTGGATCAGGTCCAACAGGCCGTAGTTGCCCTTTGCCGCCTGGTCGCCTGTACTCAGAAAGCCTGAGGAGAGAAGGAGACGTGGGATGTGTTTAGACCAGCTTCATCTCAGAGTTCATCTCATGCCCAAACTCAGGTTTGTGTGTTCGTGTTACTCAGGTTTAGTCATGTAGCGGATGGTAATTAACCTGAAAGCATTTGCTTCTTTTGCAGGCTTCCAGTAAACCCAAAGTGTATTAAACCAAATATACTAGCAATACTAACACACACAGTAGATCAGCAAGGAACAGCTGGGGCAAGCAATGCAAAACTGCATCCTGAATAAAAAAATGTAAAGACTACATTTACATAGCCAATAGGTTCTATTGTCTTACCATTGATAGTGAATGTGTCGGTATGTGTAGGGTATGTGTGTAATGAAGAGCTAACTGACATTTATCACCGCAGGGTTTTAAACAAAAAAAAAGAGCAAAGTATGGTTGTGAATTCCATTTTCCTAATACTGCTTTTTATGCCTTATCCCTGTCCTTGTTGATGCTTCTGTTTTTGAACGTGTCTCCCCTCAGCGACCAACAAATACAGTACTAACCTTAGCTGTAGTCACAAAGCCTACAGCGTACGTGTGCGTTGGCAACCTACTGTACATACATTTGCTGTAGCGTTGCTGTGCTAGTTGCATATGCACAACACACATAAGAGGGTCCAATGTATCAACTACATCCTACGTGTTTAGCTGTGGAAATTCAATTTCATGGCTCGAGAGTTAATTACGCCGACAAAATATGGGTGAACAGTGACGATCACCTGGGACAGTTTCACTTCATATTTCACACATTTTCTTTTCAGCTCTTTCATCGAAAAATCTATGCTTTGCCCACACGGGCCTTTCTGAATGTAGACAACAACACTCCCCATGGTACAGCAAAAGCCTGGGTATCAAATACTTCCGATAAACCTGGAGTCGTTATCCCGCAGAGCCAGTTAAAGCCGAGATGCACAAAATCTAACACTTAGAGGCCCATTTTAGGATGGAGATGAACGCATCCGGCTTAGCGTGAAGAGTCGACGACAGAAAGTGCGTCATGCACACGTGAAGCACAGAGCAATTACCCCCGCCCTGGAAACCACCACCACCGTCTCACTGTCAAATTCTCCACCAAGGCTCCCCTCAGGGTAGTGTTTGTGACAGGTTCCTCTCGAGGATCTGGCCGGTGCAATGTGCCTAAAAATGACCTGTCCTGGGCAAATCACTGCACCTGTGGTTTTTAAAATGTACTACCCTGGGGCAAAAATGTCTTTGCAACTTCCAAAAAGCACTGATTACGTGTATCAAGCCATTGTCGGAGTTTTGTGTGACTATAATAATAATAATTATTATTATTATCATTATTAATTGTTATTATACAGCATAAGTAGGTAATATGCAACTAAGTTGTAGGAAAGGTTACCTTTTTTTTTTTGTTACATTCTTATCCAGATGCTTATCCATATATCAACATATCAAATCCATTCACGTTGAGCCTTATCACAGCACCCAGTTAGCAAGTTAGGCTAATTCGATGATACAGGGCGGCTTATGGTTAAAGCAACAGGCGCATACGCACCATCTGTTAACCACGTAAAATACACACAATCACGACATCGTCTCGTCTCAAACCGCCCGTCTCCCTCTTCCTCCCTCGGCTCTGACCGCACCCCCCCCCCGCTTCCTTCTGTTCCTCCGATGCCCACCTGCCGCCTGTTGTCCAATTACAACCCTGCAGTTGTTTAAAGAGACGGCCGCACTTAGGGATGAAGTTATTGCTATTCTGATGAGCGGACTGCACGTCTTCTTCCAAGGGGGACCTGCTGTTTCTCTTTCTGTCTCTCTCCCTCCCATAACGGAAGGGGAGCAAAGTCAATTGCAATGATTGTCGGGGGGGCTAACAACAATAAAGATGCACTCCGTGAGTGGGAAAGAACTTTACAAATGGGGCGGTTATAATGTTGAATGAGGTAAAGCTAAAGGATAAAGCAGACACACCACGGAGGGCTCATTTTAATGTAGAGCTTAGGCCAGCTTGGCGAGCGCTGTATGACCGTTGACCAAACGTGATTTACAATGGAGAATACTACATGGCATTATTGCCGTCAATGCTTTTATATCTGTGCTTAATATAGTGGTGCAGAGTACGTGTCCCTTTTGTTTGGAAAAGGAGACAATATTTCATTGCTTTGTGCATTGTTGTAGACTTGGTGATTTGTTTTATACATTGACGTTTGCTTGAAGACGTTTTTAGCAAGCGTGTTTTATTTTTGGTATTGGTTATTCTAAGAGAGAGAAAAAAAAGTGTCAATTGTTAAACTTTTTGGTAGGGCAGGCAAAATTAGCAATATGCACTAGCAGAAAACCAAAAATAGAGACTGATAGAGATCAAGACGTGTCATCAATGTTCAAAGGGATGGTGAAGGGTAGAGTAATGCTAGAATATACTTTTTATAACATGATGGGTGATGTAGGGGAGTTCAAGAGGGTGTAGGATTATAAAGGAGCTTTGTTTACAGTCGATGATGGGATTATATTTTGTATGTAAAACATAACATTGAAACATAAATGGAATATACTGTTGTCTAATTGAAGTGCTGTTAAAACTCAATCTCTCTCTCGCTCCCTCTCCATCTCTCTCTCTCTCCCTCTCTCTCATCCTGTCTCTCACTCTGTCTCTCTCTCTCCCTCCCCCTCTCTACCATTCTCCCTCTCCCTATCACTATCTCTCCCCCTCTCTCTCTCTGTGTCTCTCTCTCTCTCTATCTTTCTTTCTCTCTCTCTACTTCCCATCCATTCCCACGCTAAGAGGTCCATTACTTGCAGCAGCTGTCCAGGGTGTACCCCCCCCCCCCCGCACACGCACACACACACACACACCACGCGTCCTCTTTTATGCACCTTATTCCCCCTGTTCCACTTGTTCACTAAACAGAGTACTCATTACCATCCCAGGTCAAGCCAGTGGTGGTGGAGGTACATTTCCGTGGGGACGCGTTGAAGCATCGGGCTCGGCAGAGAGAGGGGGGCGGGGTGGGGGGGTGCATTAAGGCCTCACCGTGGAAGACTGGGGGATGTTACATAAAGCGCTTGTAAAACCCCTACCAGCTTCACACTGAGGATTCGCACGGTTAGAGTCACATCCGCCCTTGAGGCAGATTAGGGAAAGACTGGCGTTGTTGGATATATGCTGGACCTAGAGGGTTAGTGTCGGCTAAATTACCTAATTAGCTTAAATATGCTTTTTAGGCGATGTGATCGATGAATTACCTGATTAACTGATGAGCTAATGACATTACTCGGTTAATGTATTGTTATTTCTACAAACGGAAACACAAAATGCACACACACACTCACACACAGACGCGCTCGCTCGCACACAAACAAACTTATGCATGCGGTAAGCTGTACACACATACACACACAGCCACCCGCCCACACAAAAACATACACACATTCTGTGGCCTGGCATTTAATTTCCCCCGGTCTATTTATTCATTTGGGCGTTTTCTCAATCAAAGTCTAATCTTGTGGAAGCACTTGCAGGAAAAATGATTAGCAAGCAAACGGCAGCAGCGCGACAAGCCAGAGGCAAACACACGCACACACACGCGCACACACACACACACACACACATGCATGCACACACACACACACACACGCGCATGCACGCACACACACATGCGCGCACACATGCACGCTCACACGTACGCTCGCTCACATCGTAACCACAAGTTTATAAGCAAAAACCACAACTTTATAATTTACTGTATTTAATGCACTGCGGTCTCCCTTCTGACAGTTAGCGGATGGCAACTTGCTATGGAATACAGCATCCATACCATAAATCTGCCCAGAATGCAGCATACGGCCCATAGTGATACAGTAGATGTCACGGGGAGGATTAGGTGGATTGATAATGTGAGCGGAAGAGGAAGGGGGGAGGGGGTTAGGGGGGTAGCCTAAGGCGGCCCATGGCTGATGATATCAGCCGTGAAACGGGCCGGATAAGGAGATCGCCCCCAAGGCCCGCGCACTGCAATCTGTCAGCCATGTGCCAAACAGGACAGGACAGAGGAGATGGCCTCCACACGACTCAAGAGAGGAGAACAGTGTGTGTGTGTGTGAACATAAACATAATGTGTGGGGACGGGAGGAGAGGGTTGGAGGTGACGGGAAACCAGTAAGGGAAAGCAAGTGACATTTAGAGGAAGCATAGAGAATGAGGATTCAGAATTACAATCAAGGAATCAGGACCAATCCAGATGTGAACGATTGACATGTGTCACATTTAGACAAGGCCTCCTCACCGCCACGTCATTGTTCTTATTGACCCTGCTTTCCTCACTGTGCGTGCGTGCGGTGGGCCAAAAGCCACCATCGGGGATCACGGAGACGGCGACAGCTCCCGGGATTACGAAACAAGGGTGAACTCTGATCCGGGAACAGAGCTTTATCCGTCATATCTTGGTCCAACCAATACTCGACAGAGAGTGAGAGAGTGAGAGATGGGATATTTCTTTACACAATTATGGTCAGCACATCTCTCTCTCTCTCTCTCTCTCTCTCTCTCTCTCTCTCTCATCCCGAGGCTTGCAGAGATAAAGATGAAAATGATGACGAGAAATCATTTCAGTGGTCGCGTAAAAAAAATAGAACGTATAAAAAAGGTTTAGCAAGGGCTCTGCAACGTGTGAAGCCGTGGCTAATGAGAAGTGAGAGAAATATGGGAAAGAACTGCGAAAGCGCGCGCGCGCGTGCGTGTTTGTGTGTTTGCGTTATTTATTTTAATTGCATTCTGCCATGAAGCTTTTCATCAGCAATGATATGGCAAACAGACACAGAGATTACCTTGACCCTTCACACAATCTCTCCCTCTCTCCCGCTCTCTCTCTCTCTCTCTCTCTCTCTCTCTATTACAAGCACTACACTCCCACACACACTACATTTTTGGGATACCAAAACATGCCACTGTATGTAAAAAGCAACAGAACAGGTGGAACAATCGAGGGATTCAGATCACGATATCTGTCCCCACCCACTCCCCTTAGGAACACCATTTGCACCGTCCTCCATCACCTCATTCTTCCTCTCCTCCATATTTTTGCTCCTCTAATTTCCTCCTGGCTCTTTATCCTCCACTTTATTCTCTCCATTCCTTTGTCTGGCGTGCCTCCCCCGGGCTTGCCCCCCCTCACACACACACACACGCACACACACACACACCTCTGTTCTTGGCCTGTCTTCTTCCAAGGATGGCCAAAACAAACGTTTCAACGGCACCTCCAAATATTTCCCGTGCTAGTGAGGATTCCCATCCACACCCACCGTATTCAATTCAAAAAAATGCGGCACTAATTTTGACAGAAACAATGAACACGCTGCCCGCCTTCTACAGCAGATTACCGTGTTTAGTTGATATTGGCGATATTCTCCTCTACGTTGGCGGCATTTCAACATGCGTAATGACAGCTTTATCTGTAATCTTGCTGACTGTGGTCACAACCACAGCAGCAAATGATACGTTATGCGTTAAGCACGTGCATTACAGCCACTTGAAAACACATGTAAACTGGATGAACGCGCGTGAGAAACACCACAGTTGAGGCTCCGTAATGGCGGACGGAACAAAAGGCTCACACATATCTCTACTGAGCTCACCTGATGCTACCCAACATAAAATGTCTGTTATAATATGAGAGCTACAGAGGCCATAACGCACACACACACCTGCACAGGGCGAGAGAGAGAGAGAGAGAGAGAGAGAGAGAGAGAGAGAGAGAGAGAGAGAGAGAGAGCGGGCACACAGGTCACAGGGGAATTGCATGAATATTGAGCAGTTAGAAAAAAGGTGGAATTGTGTCCGAGAACAGGATATTACATTCATGTGCATTTCTGAGGCCTAATACAATAAGATTATTTGAACAATGCACAATGAACAATTCGAATCCATTTAAGATACCAGTGATAAAGACATTAAACAAGGGAAGTCATAGCAGATTACAGAACCAAAAAATGAATAATGAATGAATAGATTAGAGAAGATAAGATGAGATCAGAAACATTGCATTCGAACAGACAAAACAAATATCAAACATGTTAGAATAGATCTAGTGCAAATGATACATTATACATTTCTCATTAACAACATTTTATTTTGAAAAAACACATGGAATATGACCAGGGTCCGAAATGAACTTTGAGTCACCAACCAAGGTGGCTGGTAGATCAAAAAATCTACCCGCAAAGCATAAATGGTCATTTGATCATTTTCGTGTCACCTACTGGAATAACTGTTTAAGTATTTCATTGGGATACTAACACATGACAGCACCCATCAATCACCACACCATAGTTATGCAGGCGTATCTACTCTAATATAGCCTTACTGTAGTCAGCCACATACAACTCTCTAATTTACAAACCTCCAATGGTCACATTAGTTCTATTTTGCAATGTTTCGTCATCGGGTTTTCATGTTTGAAAGGTTGGCTTATTCCCTTTGAATATTGACACTGCACATATTCAGCCTGACTGTATAGCAAGTGGGGCTGGCTGGATACAATTCACATTTGAACTGGTACCCAACGGTACCGTTTTTATACTCTCTGTAATAACACAAAAAAGGTACAAATGTCTTTGGTCGTGTCGGCTATTTCTGTATACGAGCCCATATGCGAGAGTGCCACTGCTGAATTTGCTATTGTAGCAAACACTAGCTAGGGTGCTAGCAATACCAATAGCACAACCATTAGCAATCATATATAACTCAAATCCCACTCAACACTGTGAGTTATCCCGTCCTCATAACAGCTGCACACACATAACACGCAACGCGTGCTAACACGTGCACGCACACACACCTTCAGTACTCTTACCCACAAGATCCTGGTTAGGCTATATAACTCCTACACTGTGAATATATTTCCATTACTCTAAATATTTTACGGTAAATGCCGCATGCTGCCTCCGCCAGTCACAGCCTAATATTTCAAACGCAAATATTCTCTCCTGGCGTGTTTATGATGTTGCTGCCTCACCCCCAACACTACCCCCACCTATGGAAGCCATCTGATAACATGATTTGGACAAGAAAAGATCTGGCTGTTTAAAAAAATCCCCAATCCCTCGCCCACCCCATCTGCCTTTCATCCCTCACTCATCATCTCTCTCTCTCTCTCTCTCTCTCTCTCTCTGCATCAATCTTTATCTACGCTTTCTTTTGTCTCAGGAGTATTTCCCTCTTCTCACCATTTCTCTCCTTGGCCTCGACCCCTCCCTCTCCTCCTGCAAATCAAATTATGCTGTCAACTTGGAAATGAAAGAAGCCAGCATTCATATTTCTTGTTCTGCGCAACACAAACACATGTTAATTTGTGTCGCTGCCCTCACAGATTTGCCTGCAGCACAAGTTGGTATAGATTACCTCCGTTTGTGAGGTGGAAGGCAGCCGGCGTGGGAGATTGTCGCTTCGGAGGTGTCTGTAACACGTTAACGTGTGTGTGCCTGTCTGTGTGTGTGTGTGTGTGTGTGAATAGTACTCTTTTGTGCACATCTGGGGGTGCGGATGAGTGTCACAGGGAGGCAACTGGAGAACAAATGTATGTCACGCAGGAGTGGCACTGTGCATTAAGGCACAGAAGTTGAGTGGGCCTCGAAAGTTATCCACGGTTCTAGTCCTCCCTGACGCCGCGCTGCAGGAAACACTCTAAGGCAGCCATTTTGTTTCCTGCGTTTATCACGCGAAGCGGCTCGTGTTCGGCACGTGTCGGCTCTTATGTTAGGGGTGTGTGTGTTTGTGTGTGGGGGGTGGGGGGAGCGGTGGATTCAGAATAAGTATGGGTGATGAAATTACCTCCTTAAGATTAGCTGTTTTGATGAATGAGTGGGAAGTGAAGGCGGGGGGGGGGTGGTGTTTGACGGGGTAGCATCCAGAAGGAAGAGAGAAGACTCACCAAGGTGCCAGGAAGCAGGTGAGGCTGTGTTACCTTCTCCCCGCGACACTGTGGGAGGCCACGCATACTAACTGCAGGCACATGAACAGAGTGTGTGTGCGTGCGTGTGTGTGTGTGCCTGGTATGAATTGTTAACTGGCTTCCTTTTCTTAGCCCGGGAACATTATTAGCATACAGGGATTGCTAAAGCCCCCAAGAGACGGAAAAGGAGAGGAGCGGTTCAGAGAGAATGAAGCAACGTAGATAGCGGATAGAGGAGAGGAGGAATGTGATAGGAAGATGAAAATGTGGCAAAGAAAAGGATGGAAGTTGTGGGAATACAGTAGAAACATAGCTGACAGGTAAATATCAGACTACAATAAGAGAGAGAGAGAGAGAGAGAGAGAGAGAGAGAGAGAGAGTGAGAGAGAGAGAGAGACTATAACAGAGTTCTATAATTCTAAAACAGTGTGGGGGGGCGGCTGAGAGGGGGACCCCCAGTTTGATGACGTGTTGTGTACCGTTGGTCCTGCGGTCATTTGTAACGGATATGACGTGCCGATGCGTTTTCAGTCCATACAAAGGTGATTCTTTCAAATGTCAATACTAACACCAGCATTGATGTGTCTCATCACATTTCAATTCTATTGCTTAGTTTAAAGCAACAAAAAAAAAAACATTTTAGCGTGCAGTTGCATTTTAATGCATTGGACGAGTGGATATTGTGAAACCATGAGTGAAATCTCAAGGGGCGGAGCTGGTCGCCTTGCATTAGTTGACATTATAACTCTCTTGGTGCCCATACACAGTCTCCAACAATCAAACCCACAGCCCTTTCCATTAGCAGTCAGGGAAATCTGTTATTCAGACCTAATGGGATCTAATAATATAATTTAACGAGAAACGGACATATACTCTCTCCCCGCTGGTCTTTTGCAGTTCTACCCTTTTTTTCCACTTTCTATCTGCCTCTTCTCCTTAATGAGGTCCAGGCCACCCAGGAAGTGATGTCGCTGCCCGCTTGCCGTCACCTCTGGACGCCAACGGACTGTTTGAAAATGTCAGGGCACCTTTCCCTCCATCTCAGCTCTGCACACAATCGTATTGTCCACTCACACACACACACACACACACACTCCAGAGTCCTCCCAGTCAACTGATTGGTGGTTACAGAAAAGGTTACTGGTCCAGATGGAGCACTCTGCTCTTTTCAGTCCCCTCTCCTTTTTGTCTTTGTGTGAGCCTGAATAAAGGTTAGCACCACCAAGGCACTTTTCACAAGGCCTTTTTCCCCCTCCCGTTATATGGCCTTTGTAATGTCTAAATCGTTGCCGCTTTTGAAGAGGAATTCTAAAAAAAAATAAAAAATATAATAAATAAAATAAATCCTCGCACGTTGACAGACACATTTGAGCTTGCCTCTACAACAGTAAAGTCAGTCAGATCGAGTTCTTCAAAGCCCACTAAGTACGAGACCTGTCTAGTTTACTAAAAAAGCAACATGAAAATCTCCTCAGAGACTAATGCCTCAACCCTACAACCCACGAGTAAATATCAGGCCTCGAAATGTGTGTATCGAGGAAGATCATAAATGTGCTTATGGTAATCCACCTGCTGTTTGCTTACAACACCACTGTAGCTAACTGTTCTCTATTTTCACTTCAATTGGATGATACTGTAACATAAGCTTTGAGCTGCTGAGCAAACTTAATTTAGTGTGTGAACAACAACACTACTGTCTGGCGAGGATATACTGGATATACTAGCTACAGTATATGAGTTGTTCTGCATCACAATGCAGGAAAAGATTAGAAATGACATGTCATACACTATGACATGCACAGAAGTCTATTTGAGAGTACAGAGAAATTGCAGATCCAAACTTGTTTACTTGCAAAGTAACAGGTTAAACTGCAATAATGGCCCAAGGGCCTTTTCTAATTGTATTGCCTCCAGCACAAAACGCATGGCAACACAATTATTTCTCCTACAGTTCCTGATTAATTAATCAGATGGTTGGTTGAATGAATGATGGAACAATCAGTGGCCAAACAATCAAAAGATCGTTTGTACAGATATGCTAAAATTAGGTGGAGCTAACACTAATCGTTTAACTTGCTCATTAGGTATTCTGTCTACAAAAGGGACAATATAACATATTCTTTTGTCTTTGAAATAGGTATGCAGCATTATCCAGCCAATTCCACTTTCACTGATATATTTACTTAATCAAATGATGAAAATATGCAATTTTCGTGCTTTGTGCAGTGCAGTGCAGTGCAATGCCAAGAAACAGTCATCTTATTTTGCAAGCCTGTTGGAAGGGTCAGTCTCATTGTGGAATCAGTATATTATCAAATAAAAACCTCTATGGCCTGCCCATATGCGACTCTATTATCCTTCAATGGCTTTCTGTACCAACTCCTGCTTTGAGAGAGCTTAGAAAAAATGCAATAATGACAAGGTTTCTAATAACTGTTTCTAGTAACTACAATGCAAACATTAGTGAAACATTTTAAGTGTACAGCATAGTAATGCATATCCTGAACAATTACACTCTCTGTATCAAATAATCACATCTTGGAATTACATAAGCAAATAGTATCTACTCCCATCCCTACAAAGAGAATTCAGTTGTAACCTTTTATAGACAATATTGATATGGGATCAGATATCAACTTCATTGTAATAAGCTCTGTGAAGGGTGGGCATACAACATGATCTTCCTCCAGCAGTTCATTCTGTGAGGGATGATACATCCATAATAATCATTTTAGGGTGAAGAATTGTATTAAACTGAGCCGGGGGTGCGAGCAAAGCAACAGAGTCAGATTGAGATACAGGCGAAACCGAGATGGACAAACACAATCCCCCGGGAGTGGGGGTGGGGGGGTGTAAAGGGGCGATCTTAAGGGACGGACAAAGAGCGTCTTCACTCCCTTTTCCCAGTGGTTCTTCTATCGCCTGGTACCCAGCAGAGGCTCCAGCTTCCCTTTGTTCTGCCCAGCCTTAGTGCACCGAGGTGCAGGCTATACAGCAGACAGACAGACGGACAGACAGACAGCTGGATCAACAAACAGATAGGCAGAGAGACAGACATACGGGAAGGGAAAGACAGACGCACCAAAGTGCAGCCAACTAAAAAACAAAGTCCTCTTTAGTCAAGTCGCAGAAAAACTTCTACAAACAAAACCATAAAGGGACATTGAACTTATGTTAAACCCTTAAATCTGTAGCTTCAATAAGTCAATATAAAAGACCATATAAATGTTTCATGCTCCATTGACATACTTTTCTTTCTCCAGAAACATGTATGACGTTTGCAGAATAAGATTGTTGTAGGCGTTTTATTTAAGCGTTATTTCCTTGAACGGAAATGTATTTAACTAAATGTCTCCCTACGAAACCATTGAAATGTGTAAAAGCCAAACTAAAGGAGAATAAGCTGAACTCTCAGATGTGAGCTGCAAGCCAAGGACTGCAACAAAAATGACCAACGGGACGCTTTAGCAGGTATATGTGAGGCATGTCAGGGCCATTCTCTCGTACTCCAGTCCAACTGTCTCACATGTTCACCCATCTGAAGATCTATTACCATAAATGCATAAATTTAAATCATATTGGTTTCATCACTTTCATTGTTTAGAAGAATTATAAAAAAATGGATCTTCCCTCAAATGCCCCCCACCCTCTCTCTCTCTCTCTATCTATCTCTCTGTTGGCTTCTCATCTCCTCTCCATGTTACAAAGTTGCCGGAGCGGCTCTCAGAGGTATCTCTCCATCGATCTGTGGTGCAGGTTCTCTCGTAATCCACTGCATTATTCAACCGACCTCGCAAACACACACACACGCGCACGAGTTCACACGGTGCTACAAACACACAAACACCCTCTCGCTGGAAGAACATAACTCACACGCACAATAATTATTCAATTAAACTCCAACCTGTCACTGCCTCCCCCTTGTTTTAAAAGTAAACAACACAATAAATGCCATATAAGGGCACGTTGTTCCACAGCTCCCTCTCTATATATTCATTTGTTTCTGCGCTTGCATCCTTTATTGAACTTCAACGTGCCGTGATAGACATCTTTGAAGATGGAACAAAAGTGAATATATTGGCCACTTGACGAGCTCCGGTGAAACCTACAGGGCAGAGCTGTCGGTGTATTACGAGACCGCAGGTATTAATTAAGCATGTCCTGTCTCAGCCACCATATTTTATTCATCCTGCGTCTGTTTGACTATATTTGGGCACGGACGTGAGTGCAAATCTTAAGGTATATGCATGTGCGTGTGTGTGTGCACGTGTGTACTGCATGTGTGCATGTGCGTTTTGGGGGCAGGGGGGTGAAGTTGCGTACACATGCACAGATGGGGAGCAGCTTTTGTTGTGTTGTGTCAGAGAGCAGGATTGCCGCGCCACGGCACGGAACTGTCAAATGGAAGCTAACTCAAAGACGAGCACACGCTGCCAGCCTCCCACTGCATGCTGGGAATGAAAGATAGGAAACCAGACAGAGAGAGAGAGAGAGAGAGAGAGAGAGAGAGAGAGAGAAAGAGAGAGAGAGAGAGAGAGTGGGGGGAGGGTGATATAAGTGAAAGGAAAACATTGAGAC
>JAOEGT010082713.1:0-14825 GCA_025447795.1 Speoplatyrhinus poulsoni
CTGTTAACCCCCCCCCCCCCCCCAACACACACACACACACACACACACACACACACACCACCCTCCACTCGCCAGCTACGAGCTCCTATCCTGTCCTGCACAGTTCGCTCACACAAAACAGCGAGAGGCTTCTGATTGGCCCGCGCACTAACGCTCCTCCGTGTGATTGGCGTGGGGCGGGTAGGAACACAGCAGAAGCCCTGGACTCGTTTTCTTTTTATTACCTTCTGCATCCAGCCGGGCAGCTGGGCCAGAGCACCCACTCCCCCCGCTGTAAACAACGCAGCTATGAAGAGCAATAAAACAATCTCACGGTGTGACCCTGTCCCTCCCCGACCCTCCCGACCTCCCCCTCCGGGCTGAGTTAAAGGGGGAGGTGGGAGAGGAGAGAGAGATTGGCGAGAGGAGCAGGAAAAAGAGAAGGAGTGACATTATAGGGGGAGGCACATTGATGAAATGTGGCAGCTTTATCGCCACTTAAGTCTGTTTTCTGTGTTTCCTGGCCCTCCTCAGACCTGTTCTCCATACCAAGCTGATATGCAGGACTGCAGTGCAGACCCTAGGCCTGGTTCTTTTTTTCTTTTTTTTTCTCCCATTGTCGTCATCGACAGATGCACAACGCCGGCCTCTCCTATGTCAAACCAAGATGGCCGCCGCAACGGGCCTCGTCGGGAGTAGCCTGCAGGCCGCGCAATTACTGTTAATAGTGTGGAGACTGCCCGTGTTGCGCGCCGAAACCCCAATCTGGCCGTGTGCTGATGGAGGTGGTGGGCTGGAATACTGAACGCAAGAAGCAAGTGGGAGATGAGATGGTGTGGCTGAAATTCTTAACAGGGACTGGGAGGTGTAATAAAAAAAGAAAATAGGGGTGAATAAAATATCGCTTCCTCTTTTAAGTGTTGATGGAATCAGACGTGATTATTGTGGCGATGCTGGTTTGTTACTTTCTTTTTCCAGTGTTTTTTCCTACAATATCAGGCAGGGGACGATTGAATTATGTTCCTCGCTGTGGCTGTAGTGCTAAAATGTTTTAGGAGATTTTTTTCTGTAGAAATTCACATACGATGAAAACATTAGATCAGCAGTCATTATCTTTGTAGATGTTAATGCTACATTATATTACTGTTAATCTCAGATTTCTTCAGTGCTGTTGCCCATTTACCCTGACCAGGACTGACTGATTGCAGAGAACATTGTACTATTTGCTGTAGAGCGTATAACACACATAGTGAAGTTATCAGTGCTTTAGCCATAGACTGTATATATACAGTAAATGAACAAACCCTCCGCGACGTCACCCGTAGCTTTTCCCAAGAATGGATTTGAACACCGCACTGAGCTGACTCTGGCCGTCGCCATCATTGCAGTACCTCACTCCGCCTGTAACGCCCCCCCATATGCCCCCTATTCATTGGAAAAAATGCATGGATAATATATTTTTAACTGATGAGTTAGGCCTGGACGATATTGCAAAATGTATATCATGATATATTTCAAAATTTCGGTTGATCGGATATAATTCCAATATCGATATGAACAATATAAGCCTCAGAAAGACTACTAAAAACACCCACAACGGAGTACTTACAAACTTCTGAAGAATGCATTTGCCAAGTCTATGAAATCTCTTCCTATAAAGCTATAATATTATAGAAAGAAAACATGTACAAGTAAGTGTTCACCTTTCATACAAACAAGAATTGATTGTTTCAAAATAAATAAACAAAACTCTCAAATGTGTCTTTCGGTTAGTACAGTATTTATCTATAATGAATTAAGGCAATATTTATGTCCACCAGTAGGTGTCAGTAGTGGTTGTGACTGGCACTGGAAAGATCTCATGAATTAGACGCAGCCAGCTAATAAGCTAGCAGTTCCACAGAAGACATGCCTGGCTGTTAGCAGAGAAACCTGTCATAATACGTAATATTAAGCCTTTCTGTTACATTTGCTATTAGGTGAGAGAGTTAATAAAATTGTCTGGCATGTGAAAACAGCCCACTACTGTTTGGCAGTGGCTGCGTGTCTAGTGCAAGTCATCAATGCACGTAGTTCGCCTTGAAGACTTCTGTACCCGTCATTGTGTAATGTATAGCTTATCGAAATACCGGACAAAAGTTTCAAAATCATATCACCGTTGTTGAAAAAAGTTTGATTGCGGTATATATTGATATTGAACTATTGTCCAGCCCTATGATGAGTTATAATATCACCCCCCATACAGTTGGTATGAAAGGGACTAGCCATAGAGACAAACATTTTTTTTTTTTAACCAGGCTGTAAACATATTTATTTTTGCTGTAGTCGGACATTTTAACATTGCAGTCTATGGGGATTGACTCCCTATTGCAGCCAGCTTCAAGCGTTCATTCGATGAACTGCATGGTTTGGCACTTCAGACTTGTGAGTGACAATGCTAACATACAATGAAAATCAACAGTATCACTAACACGCATCTGACTAAAACTACGGTGTTGCTAAAACAAGCTTTAGTAGCAAGCTAACACTACAGTGAGTCTAACAGCAATTTAGCGCCATGCTAACACTACAGTGAGGCTAACAGAAGTTTGAGCATCAAGCTACCACTACAGTGAGTTTAACAGCGTTTTAGCACCATGCTAACACAACAGTGAGGCTAACAGAAGCTTTAGCAGCAGACTAGCACTAAATTGATGGTAACAGAAGCTTTAGCAGCAGACTAGCACTACAATGATGCTAACAGAAGCTTTAGCAGCAAGCTAACACTACAGTGAATCTAACAGCAGTTTAGCACCATGCTAACACTACAGTGTGGCTAACAGCTTTAGCAGCAGGCTAACACTACAGTGAGGCTAACAGCAGATTAGCACAATGCTAACGCTACAGTGTTGCTAACAGAAGCTTTAGCAGCAGGCTAACACTACAGTGAGGCTAACAGCAGTTTATCACCATGCTAAGGCTACAGTGTTGCTAACAGCTTTAGCAGCAGGATAACACTACCTGGGCGTGAGGCAGCTCATTGGATCTCCTGCTCAGGGAGTGCACGGCGCTCCCCACAACTCTGCTGCCAGTTTGGAGGTTGACAGGGGACGTCTGCAAAGGCTCCGGGCTCGCCGCCTTTTGTCCGTTAATGTGTGCGGTCACCATGGAAACGGGAGCCTTGGCCGGCACCACAGAGATGGCTATGCTCTGGCTGGGGGGCTTGATGAGCGAAAGGGGCTTGGTCGTCCCCACAGGACAACTTCTTACAGCCAGCTTCTGAGAGAGAGAGAGAGAGAGAGAGAGAGAGAGAGAGAGAGCAGTTAGTGTGTTGGGCCAGGAACTGAATTTTTCTAAAAGCAATATCACTGTTTACACAGAGTGAACTTTTTTTCCCTCACACCAGGCAGGACGAGCAGCCTGGTGTGTTATTAAATATAATAGCAGAAAACAGAAAAATAGAGAGTAGAAAATGATGAAAGTTTGTTTCCCTCACTCTCACTTTGTATGCATGCGTCTGTGTGTGTGTGTGCGTGTGTACATGCGTGTGTGTGTGTGGTTAAAAGTGGGTTATGTCCACAGTCAGGTTGGCTAAGTCCCTTTGCGGCAGACACTACTGTGTTGCGCACGAGACTGCCCTTATCATGTCACTCTCTCCATTTCTCTCTCTCGGCCCCACCCCCCTCCCCCGCTTGGAGAAGAAAAATACATCTTTCAAAAGCAGAGATAAGTACATCTCGTTCTACCCTCCGCTCGCCCTTGCACGGCTGAAAAGAAGAGGCACTCTAAATATTTTATACTCTTTCCCACTGCCCCCTTCTTATTTTGTCTTTTATGCTGTTTTCTGTGGAGTGTGGATTTTTTTTTTCTTTCTACCGTGTGTGGAGTGTGTGGGGGTTGGGGGGGGGGGGGGTAGGGGATGGGAGGATGTTTCTCTCTGTGTTTTCCTCTGGCGACAGGAGGAGGGTTTGTGCTATAGCCATTGAAAGGGGATTTTGCTCTGCACACGAAGGCAATAGGGCCTTCGCTTTAAAGCATGCTTCAGAGAACCGTGTCCTTCGGTTGTTTGTCTCGTGTCGTTTTGTACACACGGTATAAAAACACAGCCGAGTAAAGGCGACGAACAACAGCGAAATACCTTGGCGGCGGTGAATGGCCGCTAAATGAGATGCCTCGAGAATCTTTAAATTTTCGCTGGGTTTACAGCTATATTGAGGTTATACTGTTTTTCCTGATTTGAAGCCAAGGAAGTGCTGTTTACCAATTACCGTTGCTGTAACGATGAAGAATTGCCCAAGAGAACCGATTACGTTTACAGTTACTTTTTATTTCCTTCTTTGGGTGTGCATAGAGAAGCAGGGCACACTGCATCTCCTCCATTCAAACATGTCACAGTTCAGTAGTGAAATTGTACAGTGAAATCACTATAGGACCCAGACGACTGGTGTTTCTCATGTGGAGCAGATGTGTGAACGTAGCGAAGAGGGAGGCGATGGAGAGGGTGGACTAGTGATTATTTAGAGGTCTGCAGTATTCCTGGGTAACCACCTCCCTTTCCAGCACACAAGCACTATTCTTCATTTTCATTCCAATTTCCAAATGTCAGACATGTTCTCTCTTCGAGCCGAACACTCCCTTTTAGTTAATGCATCTTTTTTTTTTTCACTGTTAAATTGATTGGTTATCTGACTGAAAGTGGAAGGACAGGCCAGAGACTATTCATAATTTGTAATTATGTCAAAATGACAGATTTCATAAATGATTCCGGCACTTTCAAGTCCCTTTAGACAACAGACAACAAAAGTGGAAAAACTAAATTGTATGATAGGGAGATGTGCCGAGCACAGTGAATTTATAGGATCTGGGGCAGGGGATTGAGAGGAGGCGGAGTTTCCGTAGAAACCGAAATTCCTGCTTTGTGTCCAAATCCTTCTAATCAGCATGTCAAACAAGATGGGATTGTTTCTGAAGCGCACTAGGGTGCTTTATTATTTCTACTGTCTGCACCCTCTCTCCCTCCTTTCTCTCTCTCTGGCACGATCTGCCACCTTGGATACAACAAATGTCACAAAAATAGACACAGCACACTTCCACAGTGCTGTAAACATAAGACTTGTAAGCCAAACGTCTCCATGCACCCTCTTCTTTTCTCAGTACGGTGTGAGTGTAACTTGCAAAGGCTTCCAATTGTTTAACTCGCAACTTGGGCCAAATTATAGTAGCTTGTGTTCAAATTAAAATTGATGGGTTCTCCATACCTTACAAACAGGCAGATGAACAATACGGATCTCTAATATAAAGATTTCTAAAGCTCTTACAAACTAGCTTAAGGGTTATACAAGTAAATACATAAATCTCGCTGACAGTTTTGTTTTGTTTTTCGCAGGCCAACTGGCGGAATATTGGTGAAGTAAATTAACTCAAGATTCCTAGTCACACTTTGGGAAAGGGTTCGATCAAGACGAAAAAACAACACACACACACACGGGCCTAAGTACATAAAAAAAAGCTTATTCCCAGCTTAGGCAGACTTTCTCTCCCTTTTTTATTGTATTTTTAAGGACCTTGAAAGCATATGAAATCCCAGCACTCCAGCAAACCCCCTCCACTCGCTTGTGTGAAAAGGGGAGTTCATTCATTCACTTGTTATTTATTATTTCTCCTCAACAATGGCTGCAGTGGGAGTGCCATTGTTTCAGGGGATCAATGCGAGCCACAGGCCGCGCGGCACCAGCCGAATGTTGGAGCCAAGGGGGGTGAGGGCACCTCTGATTGTCTCAAAGGTCACTCATTTAAAGCATCTCGATTGTGGAGAGTAGAGGCCCAGCCCTATAGGAGAGGGTGGACGAGTGAGTGAGGGGCAAAATAGAGAGGAGAGAGGTGGTGGAGTGGTTGCAACTTCACCCCCTCCCCTCTCTCTCTCTCTCTCTCTCTCTCTCTCTCCCCCCCCCCCCCATGACAGCTTGGTAAACAACCCATCCTCCTACACTCAAGGAGAGGAGCGTGTAATAGGCGAGTGCCTCCCTTTCAGCATGATATCTGGATATTCCTTTGAGGCGGTCGCGATGCTAGCTTAAAGCAGGCCGCCGAGACTTTCTCGGGGAAGAGTTGAACTGCTGTCAGTTTTAGGCATATTTTTTTTTCTTTTTCTTTAACCTGGGCCAGAGTGGAGCTGTGATTTTTGGGTGCATTTGATTTATTAATTTTGTTGTTGTTGTTTTCTTTTTTGTGGTGTCATGTAGAAGCACTGTATTGGGCGGCCTGCCAAGCTATGTTGTCCCCTATCACCTGGGATCTCAGGAGAGCCTCTTAGGGAGGACTTAATTGCACATAGCATGCCATTACAGGCCCCATGGTATGGATTTTCAGACACTAAGAGCCCCAGTGAATGTACAGAAGGTGCCAAAGTAACCACCACAAGATGACAGCAGTAGCTCGAATAGCTTTAATTGTCATGTTCGCCGTCCGTTATATTGCCAGTGGTGTAATGAGTTAAAATGTGCTCCTTCTCTTCTTGACACATAAAAAGGGAGGACGGTTTTATGTCATTCAACAACAATATAACCTTTGAGACCACTTGGGAAGATTTACTTGGCTTGTTCAAAAATCGACCTGTAAACTAGCATAGCCTCGGTTTGGTGTCGCACATTGGAACATAATTGTCTAATATAAATATGAGGAAATATGCACACTATGAATCAGCAGCCAAGGCAACTGATTCAATAAAGACAGCCACCATTAAGTGAGCATCCCTCTATAAAGTTAGCATGTAGACTAGAAAGTACAAAATACTTTCACTGAGCATTAGCTCTAAAGCAATTCACATTTTTGGATTGGTATTGCAGCAGTGCATGGTGGATGACCCACAAACCTCAGCCAGAGACCTTCTAACCGCACATGTAATAGGGAATACATCAATCGTCTGTGGCTATTGTTTAAATATGTCAGTGTAGCAGAACCTTCAATGTATTAATCATTAGGCATATATATTTGTAAGTAGTAATGAGCCACAGTGTGTCCACTATGAACACCAATTGTGCTTTAGGAGTCTAGTCGAAGTCTTAGGCTTAAGATTAAAGGTGTAAGAGACCAGAACAGAGATTCAGTGACACTAAGAAGCCGATACGATTTGCTTAAGACGTACGTGAGACACGGCCATCCGTCCAGGAGTCCCCCTCAACTCTGCCTCAGCTCCCACACAACCCAACAGAAATGTCATGTAAAATGTCCCAAAATCTGCAATTCCTCGAATTGAGGCTGCCTCCAAAGTGAAGCAATTCCCACAGAGCCCCATGATAGAATGTCAAACTTTACAGCATAAATAAACATGTTTACATCCTGGAACAAAAATATAGCTAGTTTACCCATTCATGACAACTGTACAAGATGGAATATCAGTTGAATATTTATTAAGGCAAACATTAATCCCATTATTATGGAAATTATAGACAGTCAGATTTTGCCAAGATGGCGATGGCCAGAGGCAGGACACTTGAGCTTCTGAATGACGTCATGGAGGGTTTGTCCATTTATTTACAGTCTATGATGTTGACGCCATTTTCAGAGCCTCTAACTTAATGAGCCATCTTCCCACCAATTTTTCTCCCCTAGTCAAATTAGCCACACGGTGCGGTCCTTTTCATCAGCCTCTATCTTCTCCACACCTTTCATCCTCTTAAATGACTGTGTCTGATAACTAACTGCTGGCTTCGCTAGTAGTGGGAATGCTCTCCATTTGATGTCTAGCCAATTTTCTGTAGTTACCCATGGTAACTTGCCTTTCAGAGCTGATGATTCACTTCAACATATTTCCCATCTTCAATTTGGCTCACATCAAGGCACTGCATTAGGCCATCAAGTGCCTATTGAGGTCAAAGGTGAGCTTGTGAATCCAGCCTTGGGCTCAATGAGATAGATGCCTTCTGCCTCAGAGATTTCATGCATGGAATTGAACAACTATTGGAACAGCATGCCTGATCACCTCCTGAAGTCCCAGTGGCTGTTGTATGTTGCTTTTATATTATCGCGTGCAAAAGCTCTACAATTCATGAAGCAAAACCATGTTTTTCGTACTGCTGCCCATGGTGTATCATGGAGCAAGTGTAATGCATGTCGTCTTTTTAGAGAAAAGGCTGAATTGCTGTTAAGCAGAGTGCCTGGTTATATAAAAGCTACCAGGCTTCTCTGGCGAATATGGTTCTATACTCAATTCAATCAGGCAACAACACAGTTTTCAATGTGTGCCATGTAACAGTTCTAGGCCTGATGCGGTACTGCTGCATGTACAATTTGTTGTTTCTGTTCACCCAACAAGGGGATTGCTTTTGACAGATTCAACAATCTGTGAACTTAACAAATCCTACCTGTAGAGATTGTAGTATTGTTCTGTTAGGTTTCAAAACAGTTAAAGTGTTATGTTTTTTATAAATTGATAACACCACTAATACAGTTCCCCCTAGGCAAACATCAAAGCTATTTTCAAACAAAATAATTAGTTAGCAAATGTCTGCATCAGACATGCATACCATTGTCTCACAGCTCCTTTTCCTCTGATCCTCTGCTACATCTTGTTAACGCAATCTCTCTAGAGAATTACACACACACGCACACACACACACACACACACACACACACACACACACACTCGGCAGACACCTCTATGCCGTACAACTTGATACAATGAAGAAGACAGACACTGCATTGACGGATGTGACAATGTGCTTGTGCCCCAAGGCACTCCTGGACTCAGAGCAACCTAAACAGACAGAGACTACCAAGGGGGAGAATGGAGTCCGGAGCAGTGGGCTCCCCCTGTGCCTGCTCTGTTGGCTGGGGTTTTCCACACAGCAGGACCCCTGTTCCTCTGAGTAACCTTGCCAGAGAAGGGGGCACAGCGCCAGGCTTCCCTTTGTGGCCCTGCCGATAAGCACCCGGCCACAGTGTGTTCCTGCCAGGGTGCTTTCTGGAGGAAATCAGTCAACGCGGAGGGGCACACCGCGGCCCGGGGGGAGGGGCGACGGCCGCTTGGTCGTCTCTGTTCCACGGAAACTGTTTCCAGGACTCAAGGAGCTGTGCTTGTAAATGGGGTGTAAACAAACAAAAACAAATGTCTGGAGGCCATCTTGATTGAAATCGGAATGACTCCTCCTTATCTGAACAGTGCCGTATCAAAAACAGCGGCCTTTAATGAGTCGGGTTTATCCCGGCCCGTAAAACGAGACAGGGCACCGTAAACTAATGGCTGACCTTTATTGTCGCCGTCAAATGATGGCAGCATTTTCAATTAATTTCTCCCAGTGGAGCACGGAGTCGACATAATAACACGGTGATAGCTATTCAAAGCACCTGAATGTGCAGAACATCCAATCGTTTAAGAACCCTTGAAAGAAAGGAGGTCTAACCGTGCTCAATACGTGAAGAGAACCCTCCCTAATGGCACTTGTCCTTACAAGCCCTAAAAACACACCCAGAGTCCACAACGATGGACCAACATGAATCACTCGTAATGTTCTGTGTCATGCTGTCTTCATATGGAAATTGTGAGGAGCATTATCCCTCACCGAGTCCTATCTGACACCAGATAGGACTCAGACAAAATATTCATTATGCAGACATCAAGCGAAACAACAACAAACGGTGTCCAGTCGAACTTTGAAGCGGTGATACAAGGAATGAGCAGAATTAAATCCCAACTCCCGGTTTCCCTTCCAGAGGAAAAAAAAAAAAAAGTGTGATCATGTGGCCACTGCCCGTCATACCATCTGTAGACAATAAATCCATTTAAATGCAAATCATACATGCCCCCAGTCTAATTTTCTTCATCTGAATCCAGGCTCACTGGAATGTGACACACAATACATTAGCCCTGTTGTTCGGGCAATGACCATAGACAAATAGGAAAGGACAACAGGGCAGACAAAGGTTTGGAGCAATGCAGCCAGCACAAACCTCAATTGAGTGTTTGTTACAGACAATTTCACAGTGTCTGACTTATTTTAAGATAAATGTTTATGCATACCGCCCTAAAACACAGTTTCCTGTTTTCTGCAACAGCAATACTTTACAGGTAAAAACACATTCGGTATGAACTGCATATACTGCGGTTTCATGTATCAACATGGTTTACAAATGTTGATTTGGTTTTATAAAATACAAATGTGAGAGAGTCAGAGTTGGTGGCTGGCAACAATCAATCAATAGAACTAACTTAATTGCTATGTTTCCTTCAAGGCTCTTTGATGCAGGTCTCTTTTAGGTAGTCAAAAAACAGGAAATTACACGGCAGCACGAAGCAGTAGATTATTTGTCATGCCAATTAACTTGTGTGCCCAGAAGATATTTCACATAGGACTCTGAATGCCAACCAGAAGCGAAAACATATTTCTAGAGTGAAACCTGCTGGGTGTCTCGAGCTATCCTCAAGATTTACATCAAGAATCAATGCTAATGAAGTTTTCAGAAGTGATTTAGCCATGCCAGGCAGATGAAATGAAGTTGACAAAAGACGTAGCTTAGCACTGAGTTGTGAAGCTCCCGCTTCATCTCTCCAACTGGCTTAAAGCGCGCTGCTTGAGAAAGCCACATTCGTGCTGGTACCCAGAAGAGAAACCCGACACGTAGCTGCTTGATTTGACATGGAAGGGGAACCAATACAAATGTAGTCTACCCCGCAGTGACATAATGACATTGCCCGCTGCACTCACCACAGCTACTCTCAATCAAATGAAAAATATCAAATATCACGCTCCCTGCTGCCGACGCATTCTAGGAGCACATTCTTCTCTGCATTTATTAGATGTTAAGTAGCATGTCAGCTCAGTGTTACATGCGCCTTGTACCATGTCAGGCGAGGGGACGTTTGCAAAGACACTCCTAGAAACGAGAAATTCCCAGTTAGTCACATTGTTCGCGGTATGAAATAAGCATGTCGAAGTTGCTGTAGTGTTTTTGCTGCTTTATTTACTTTGTACTTTTTTTTGTACTTGTACCGTTTTATTAATGCTTCATTCAATTGCAGTTTCACCTAACAGCTAACACAGTGGGAGATGGTACGTTGATATCATTTATGTCCATAAAGAAGATGCAGTTAACTACTACGGAGAGCCGCAATTTGTGTGCATCTAAATTCTCCCAGGGTTTGTCATGATGCTGTAGGGACGCTCTGTGATTGCGGTATTAATACGAGCCAGGTGGGAATGGCATTCTCTTAAGAGACTCCTCTGTCGTCTCCCAGCTTGCTCGCTCGTCGTATCATTAAGGGAGACCCCGGCTGCTTCCTGTCACTTTCCATCGCCCTCACTGGGAGGCGGGGGAAATCAAACAGGAAGTTGTGTGATGGGCAGGGCCGATAATGCTGGTGCCAATCAAACCTATACCATGTTTTTTTTTTGTTGTTGGTTTTTTTTTTTCTCCCTGAAAGGGCAACGTGTTCTCCCCTCCCTGACAGATGCTGTGATGTGGTGCAGATATATTTGGACCAGCTGCCGGATCAATGCGACATGTTTGGATTGAATATAAATTATTATTTACACAGTGCGGGCGAGAACAATTGCCAGTAATTGGCTGTTTACTCTGACTTATGCACACTAGTGGGTTCCACACTTCATATTAGGTTATTGCTTTGCTTTAGCTTCATGGAAGCAGAACAAAAACAGAAAACTACAACAAGCAGGCCAGTGTGTAAGGTGCCGTTGACTCAGTATTCTATGTTATCGGTCAGGTGGAGGATGTGCTGTAGCCATACAGCAGTGAGCGCAGGCCCACTGGAGGTAGACTCAATTATAGCACGGCATCTAAACATATAGCCAACTGTCACAGAGTCCCAGGGATGAGCTATTACCCCCGTCACCTGCCAGGTCAAAAAGGAAATCACATAAAATGCAATACACCACAAGTTGTTGTTGTTTTTTTTTGTTTTTTTTTGTGCGTCAACTCCACTGTGATTACTGGACTGTGTGTGAGTTGAGGGCTGCTAAAACTAGTTCCCCTGCCCGCGCACAGTCCCTGTTCAGTTTCCTCTTTCACAGACTTTTCCCTAAAAAAAGATCACTGTGGCGCTCCGGCGTTTACAGGGCGGAGATAGGGAAGGTAGAATAATGTGCCGCACTCCATCATTGCAACAGCTGGCATGGTGGCTCCACGGTTAGCTCTTTTGCCCCACAACAAGAAGATCCTCGGCGCACGTTGCCTTTTGTGTGGAGTTTGCATGGTCTCAGCGTCCTCACGTGGGCTTTGCTCCAGTTTCTCTCACAGCAAAAGACACGTATACTCACTGCAGTTGGTCCCCAGGTCTTCACTGGTACAAGAGATGGAATTACTTTACACACACACACACACACACACGCATGCACGCACACACCTCCCCATCATCATCACTGAGCACTCTATGAAACATTCAAACATGCTTCACTGGAGCTCATGAAAACTGTAGGCTGTAGTTGCGGGGGGAACAGCGGTAATAAAACCAGCATGCTATGTGTATGCCTATGGGTGCTGTGAAAGTGTTTCAGCGGCGATTCAATACAAAAAAAAAACAATCAATGAAATGTCGGGTTGTCGCGCTTTTATTGGAACCTTTCGCACCACATTTCCCATTCTCAATCAATATCTACCTATTTCTTCGGACCAACACAATAGTTGGTCTAAAAAAACTCATAAGGCATTGACTTGAGGTTTCACAATGTGGGACCATATTTTATCGCTTGATCTCGTTTCATTATGATCACGCATAGGGGTTTTGTGTGAGAGGTCATGTAGCATCTATCCAAGGCTAGCCAAGTCACTCACTAAAGCATAAAAGACTGTTGTGGAGAGAAAACAGTTGGCTAGCAGCTCCTAGTTTATAAAAGACACTTTATTTGCTCACCATATTAACTCGTACCTTGTCGAGCACCCAGCAAGGCAACTGTATTGATCAGCGGTGGTTACCATCACACCCTGCTGAAAGGTCAAACGCGACAGTATATTAAAGCGTTGGAGTGTATGAGCTAGTGTCATTATCTGCTTTCAGGATTATTTTTAAAGCCTCCTGCTTTTTGGACACATGCGCACACCACAAAGGTATTTAGGTCACACAGGAACCCATGTTTTCTTCACTCTGTTTTACACCATAGGAGTCGGCAATGCTGGAGAAACATTAATGACATTTGAACTCGATCAATGCTATAGGGTTAGGGTAGCTAAACGCTAGCGAGGCGAAGCTGAATTTGACAAAACGTTTATTAGCTTACCATCGCTGACTAAACCTTTAGTTTGACTGGACCACAGCATGGGGCCTTCCCTCCTGTACAAATAAGACTCAATGAAGGGAAATGAAAATTGACATGAAAAGTGGCCAGCAAGCAGATGCTGCAGACATGATTGGTGTTGACTACGTGTGGCCTTGCGAATGCCCGTCGTGGTCAGGGGTGGGCATGGACCGTGCCAGCCCCTGGCAGGTGGCGAATAATGCCCCAGCTCTGCCCCGCATCTTTCCCTTCCACCTCCCACAATCCTTCAAGGCGGCCCTAAGCTCACATTTCCCTCCCTCCCTCACAAATAGCCTCACATATGGCCACGTAAAACGGCCACTTTGCTAATTCAGAGGTGCCGCGGCCGCCGGTTTTGGCGGGAGTTGCCACGTCGACACGCTGAGGGCACTACTCATGGAACCCGAGGGCATTGGAGGAGTTAGGCAGCCCCAGTGAAACCGTTTATCTAGTTGGATAAGCCAGGCTTAAAGACATCTGTTGCGCTAAATGAGATGCTAATACTGTTTTTCTTTTTCTTTTCTTTTCTACTATTTTCTTTTTGCTGTGATGGGCAAAGAAAGGGCAAAATGCAAGTGAGATTTTAGTGAGGGTAAATCATTGGTTGCCAGCATTGCTACAGCTCATGTAGAATAACTCTCAGGGTGAAGAGATCAATAGCAAAGTGTTGCAATTTCAACTCACAGGACTGCAGATCAGAAAGCCCGGTCTGACAGGTATATGAAAGCTTCTGTCCCGGGAGTTCAGTTAGGATTCGCTGCGTCGCCAACACGGCCCGCGTTGACCGTAAACATGCCCTTTCTGTATTGTAAGGAAGTGTTCAATCTGCATCCTTTTAGTTCTGTTCTGACAGGGCGGAAGATGTCTGCATAAAGATGTAGTCCGCTATTGCAGGCTTTTTGTAAGCTAATATACTTTTTGTCACAAAGTCATCACATATGCCTCCTCGCATTTCGCTAGCTTACCGTTCCGTGTGCGCGTTGAAAACAATAAGTCGGTACTTCTACACAGCCCTGGCTCCGTAAATAAGAACACAAACACAGTGACGAACACCGCTCACAACCACAATGGCCTTGGCTTTGCAATGCGTTTCACTGTGTGGGGCTTTTGATTTGAGCTCGTACTTAGCAAGCATTCTGGAGAATAACCCTGCCTGTGCTCTCTGACCACACACACACACACACACACACACACACACTGGAGCTTAGATGTCCTAGGAGGCAGGAGGCACAGAGGGAAGCAGGAGAGGAGAGGATGGGAGGGGACAGCTGGCTCTTCTAGTGAGAGTGGAATGGGGGAAGAGAGGGGTATGCGGTGAGGGGAGGGATTGCATGTACGGGGAAGGTGGGGGGGGGAGAGGTATGTGTGTAGTGGAGACCAGCAGATGGACCCCCGCTAACAATGAGCCCAGACAGATGCAGTCACAAAGGACGGCCACACACACACACACATGCAACTCTGCAACAGAACACACAGTAGGCCAATACCCATGCTCGTGAAAAGCTGCATGCACACACACACTAACACACTGAGATAGAAAAAGGGAGGGACTTAATTTTCAGACATTCTAGTTGCACAGTCAGAGGAATGTGGAGGTTTGGGGGGGGGGTTAGGAACTAT
>JAOEGT010082724.1:1738-14824 GCA_025447795.1 Speoplatyrhinus poulsoni
AGGTAATGTACCTGAACCAGACTACAGGTAATGTACCTGGACCAGACTACAGGTAATGTACCTGGACCAGACTACAGATAATGTATCTGGACCAGACTACAGGTAATGTATCTGGACCAGACTACAGGTAATGTACCTGGACCAGACTATAGATAATGTACCTGGACCAGACTACAGATAATGTACCTGGACCAGACTGTAGGTAATGTATCTGGACCAGACTATAGGTCATGTTTTAAAGTTCCAGTGTGTTTTACAACAAACCACATGAGGAGCTTGGAAATGTTAATCATTATCTATGTACACTAGGAGCTATTTAATCTACATATCACAGGTTACATATTTACCCATAAGGTTAGCATGGCTGTACCTACACCAATACCAAGTGTATGTATAGAGCTCAAAAACAGCTGTAGTTGTACGAAAACCTCTTAGTGGAGAGTATCACATGGATGTGTTTTTTGTATTTTGTTAGGACATCCAAACATCAGATATCACACGCTTGTGCATCCAGCCGGTCTATAGATCTACCTCTTGACCTCAGAGATGCATCCAGCTGGTCTTTAGATCTACCTCTTGACCTCAGAGATGTGTCTCCTTCTGCTACGATAAGGTAATGATTAGAATATACTGAATGTAATGAAATCAAAGGAAATACAGATGTTCTGTGGCCCTTCATACCCTGATGGTTTAGCTTTTAAAGCATGTCAGAGGTAGTCTGCAGGTGCAATTCATATCCTGACACTAATGTACAATATATTGGTCTTGTCAACATTCAGCACTGGTAATATTGTAATCATTAAACAGTATGTCAATAATGATCATAAGAACGTGAATTGTCATTGTCTACCCTTATGCAGTGACTTGAATTTCAAAATGCGAGGTGGGGGGGGAAGAGAGGGTCACGTTCATTTGGGTTCTGGGGACCCTCTCCTACTAGGATTTGAGGGCCAAACAATCATTTTTCTGTATTCTGGTATATTCTTATGCAGAAATGTGTGTGTGTGTGTGTGTGTGTGTGTGTGTGTGGGGGGTGGGGGGGGGGGGGGGGGGTGGGGCACGCCTTCCGGCTGGCTTCTTTCCTCCCTCCACGAAGTCATCTCCTCTCCACATGCAAGTGTGGTGATGGTGCTGCTGCTGTGGCCAGTATGGCTCTCTGGCGCCCTCATGTGGAGCTGCACAGCGCCATCTGCTGCACCTTTCCGAGCTCCGACAGCAGCTGCTTCATGCGGTGCTTGAGTTGGGGCAGGCGGGCCAGGGGCTCCGGGGGCTCCAGCTCACCCGTGTAGTCCAGCCAGCTCTCCAGCACTAAAGGGAAGGGGGGGGAGACAGGGAGTCAGCATAATTCCACATTATATGGCTTGTTGCATGTAAAACCAGCAGTGAACCTTTTTAGACACACAGAGACACACAGACAGAGACACACAAACAGACAGACACACAGAGATACACAGACAGAGACAGACACACAGAGACAGACAGACAGAGACATAGACAGACAGACAGACAGACAGACAGAGACACAGACAGAGACACAGACAGACACAGACACAGACACACAGACAGAGAGACAGACAGAGACAGACAGACAAAGACAGAGACAGACAGACAGAGACAGACACAGACAGACACACACACACAGACAGACAGACACAGACAGACACACACACACAGACACACACAAAGACAGACAGAGACAGACAGAGACAGACAGAGACAGACACACACACAGACAGACATACACACAGACAGAGACACACAGACAGAGACACACAGACAGAGACACACAGACAGACAGAGCTCTTCCACGACGGCACGCATTCGTTGGCATGCAGCGACCTTTACCGTCAAGCTCCCTCTCAATGAAGTCCATGCGGTGGGAGACCTCGTCCTGAACGGCGTCTATGTGGTCCAGCAGGTTGATCTGCCACTGCTGGTGCTGCCTGCAGCCGTCTGCCATCACCCCCTCCTGCCTCGCCTGGGCCCAGCGGTGGGCGTTCGACGTCTGGGCGGGGCACACGTTGAGAGGAGTCATGGCAACAGGACACAAACAGACCCACCTAATATCCTCCAGTTATACAATAGACATTATATAAAAAAAAAAAAAAAAAAGAGACAAGCCACTTGTGTAATTTTGAGTGGAGCTTGAAAAAGAGCCAACTGGTTTGTAACTGCCAAGCATTAATATTTATAACCAATCATGTGGTTGCACTGTGTAGTAAAAGTTTAACCTGTGTGGAAAACCGCTTTTAAAATATTTTTTTGGTGGGCAATGTCACTAAAAGTTTTAAGCAATTTTGATCAGATTTTACTTAAGATTGTATACATGCATTATGTCATGTCACTGACCATTGAAAGTGCAGTTATGGCTCTCCCTATAAATTTTAATACAGTTGTCCTAAATAACTGCCTGGGGCATTTCAAAGTAGGGCTGGGCGATATGGTCAAAAATGTTGTCAATATCGATAATTATCACGATAAATGTCACATCTAAGGCTGAATTATGCTCCTGTGTGAACTTATTTATGGCCAGACAATTAACGGAAAAGTAATCTAAACCGAAATTCAGAACATCTAACAGACATAATTTTCCGTGTTTATTTTCTAAAATATCACAGAAGACAAAAATGTATACAATTAGTAGGTGGAGTAGAGAAAAGGAAATTCCAAATGCATATGTGAATGATAAACATAGCTGCCTAGTACTACAGAAGGGCAAGTCAACTTTTGCCTGTCAATATATTTTTCTTTAAGATAATAATTATGACTCCATACCTTGCCGGCGGCTGCTGCTGCTGCCTTGACCCTGGCCAACTCCGGAAGGCCCCCGCAGCGGCGCTCCCGCTGCAGCAGGTCCTCGGTGGTACGCATGCTGTCCTCCAGCTCGGAGCCCTGCCTCGTCTCCACCACTAGCCGCTGCTCCACGGCCGGGTAGTAGGCGCGCGGCTTCTGGTAGCAGTGCTCGCTGCTGATGTACGAGTCCTGGAAGGACAGGTAGGGCGAGCAGGAGGCCGACGACGAGACGGACGCCGAGGAGCAGCCGCCAGCAGCCGCGCCGGCAGCTGCGGCGCGGCCCAGCTTCTCCAGGGCGTTGGACATCAGGACCTCGCCACGGCTCATGTCCTCGTCATCGGCAGAGGCGGCGCCGACAGTCGCCGCGGGAGACGGGGCGGCGCCCGTGCCGGGACACGACGACCACGTTGACTCGTAGCCCCGCCGCGGTCGCTCTGCCTGCTTCCAAGGCTGCCGCCACAGGTGCAAGTCGGGGTGCGTGCTGCTCCTGCAACGCACGCAGGTTAGCGCTACTGCTTACAAAGCGCTATAGCATGGCAATGCTAGCAGAGCCGATGTTGGACAAGACCCTGCTAACAAAGCGCTATAGCACGGCCATGCTAGCAGAGCTCTCATTGGATAGGGTCATGCTAACCAAGCCCTATAGTATGGCCATGCTGAATTAATGACAACCACCCTGAATCGCTTGTATAAAAATAGACTAGCAGACAATTTTTTTTAAAGTTAAGAAAGATAACATGCTACAAGCTAAGAAACACAAAAATGTTGCTGTACTGTAGTTAGTAACCTAAATTAGCTTGTTACTTTGTTTGAGACTGCCACAAGTTACCACAGACCATGTTGCCCAAATATTTTTGTACATTTCCAGTATTTGTTCAACCAGTCTCTTAAGTGACGTAGTGTTGGTGAAGAGGCTGAGACTAGAGACAGTCTCCTAGGTAACCTAGTGTTGGTGAAGAGGCTGAGACCATGCAGGACGTGACTCACTGCAGGACGCTCATCTTGAGCTGCAGGCCGCTGAGCACCTCCACGGCATGCTGCACGTCTCCCAGCAGCTGGTGCGTGGCGGCGATTTTCTTGGCATTCTGCTGAGAGTAGTTCTCCTGCAGCACGGCCAGACCGTACATGTGGCCGCTGCCCAGCCACTCACGGTCATACCAGTACCGCAGGCTCTGCCTCTGGCCTGGGAGGGACAGACAGAAGTGTGTATGGTGGTCAGCTACTGTAAGATAAAGGACGCTTCACAAAATCATCTCTCTCTCGCATTTTGCCATTCTGTGCGTGCGACCACAGACTGCAATTACATTTCTTAGCCGGCGCGAAGGATTGATAGGGAACACACTAGTGGTGTTAGGAAAATATCGATACGCCCGAGTATCACAATTTACGTTGCGCGATACTGTATCGATTCTCTAAAACTCGAAAAAGTAAATTTTTCAAATGCATTTGTAAAAAAAAATTTTTTAAAAAAGGGACTGTGTACAAACTACATTAACCTCAGGAGAGGCAAGATGCTCGTTACCAGATTTAGCTTTAAAATCATTTCCATCTGTAATCCCTGACCAAATTTACATTATTTTCGGCAGCACCACAGTTTTTCCTCAAATTAGAAACAGCAATATATTGAATCGTAGCCTATGCATTGTATCGCCAGATTCTTGCTAAAACACAGCCCTATAACAACACAAAATTGGTTTTTATCAAAGATTTAAAATAAAGATTTCAGAAACATTTTTTTAGATTAAATTAAATATTTTCTGGGATACAACTCCCATCAGGGCACACGATAGATCAGTGTCCATGTTTGGTTGCAGAGATCCTCTCCCTCCCCATCCCAAACCAGTGAGTTTAAAGAAAATATACTGCCAGTAAGACATTCCTTGACACATTATGACCACTAGATGGCACATGACTACCATCACATTATTAGCTAACATGTATTACTAAATGATCTCCTAACTTTTTTTGCATATAAAACTAAATTATTCCACAGATGATAGTAGTTAGTTAATGTGTTGGATGATGCTTCTCCACCCACCTGGCGGGTCCCTGCAGATGTAGCAAGCGTATCTATCTGGAACATTCTCCTCCATGAGGCCCATGCAGGTTCCATGCTGCCAGCACAAACACTCCTCGCACTGAGAAGCGCCAAAGAGAAAAAAAAAAATAAAATACAAAAACTCAGTTGTCATAACGAAAAGTGCGGTAGCTTTTACAAAGCAAATGTGACTTATACTAGAAACACTAATAGAGGAGACATGCCACTTAGATCATTTTTAATGGAACTAGGAGAATTCTGAAACACAAATATGGCAGTTGGAAGATATACAAATACATAAAAATACTATATAATACTGCTTTAACTCTTTGAACCCTAAAGCCTAGTTTATATTTGACAGAGTTGCGACGGTGCGTGCCAATAATGACATCAAATTTGTGGGTGCAAGACACGATTTTTTGTAACTGGTGCGGACTGTGTGTTGGGTCTTCTACATATAATAATGTAGATGGCTTGCAGAATGCGGAAATAGGTTGTGACAAAAACCATTGCGAACCACAGTTGTTAATATTTAAAGAAAATGCATTAACTAGTTGCCATGCTGAACAGCAAAATGCTGCATAATTTAAACATAAAATAGCCCGTTTCGGTTGCTGTGCCAAGGTCGGAAACCTCCCGTTCAAAAAGCATCCCTTTACGTCGTAGAAATGTGCACTTCTCATTAGAGGCTGGGACATTTGAATAAAATGCAATCATTGCCTAGTCTTTTAGCCTGATCGATGAAGCAGAATTAAAACAAAGTAATATAGCCTAGATAGTAAACCTCCAGTTCTAAAGTTGACATGTCACGTCTGTAGGGTGTGTGCATTTATCTAGAGTAGAAGTTTATTGAAATAGTTTCAACATTGTCCTATAATATACAGTCTGATTCAACTAAAAACGCAAGATAAAACGTTTTATTTACCATTTATTTATTTACTAAATGAAAAAAAACTCCTCCCGCCCCCCCAGGAACATTTTACAAAGATACATACACGTGTGTATCTTGATTTGATTAATTTGCTCATTTGATAAAATAATATTCCAGTTGCAATTATAGGCGCGATTTGCCCGTCATGTTGCAAAGTCCTTGTTATGTGAAATAACAGAATCCACGTCGATCTCTTCAGCAGAGTGTCTGTATTATGAGGAAAAAACATGAGTTTTTATCTGCCAACGTTCTAAAGATATGATACGAAATATAAACTTATGCCATGAACAGAAATATACGAGAATCCATTATGCAAGGCATATTTTATGTCCGACTAATTCTGTTGTAAAGCCCCTTCTATGCATAAAAAGACAAGGTATACACTAATCTCTTCAGCGGAATGTCAGGATTCTTGGGGGAGAAAAAAAAATACTGTTTTAAAACCTGAGCTTCTAGCTTTTACAGTTCTGAAGATATGATATGAGATATAGGCCGATGCAAAATCGGTTAATACTGTCAAGCATGAACCCATTTAACCGATCATGTGGTTGCAGTGACGTAAGCCACCTGCCTACACCGTCTTCCTAAATAACTGCAAAGATGGCTGTGAGAGGAGAGACTTGTCTAGAAGGACTTTGGTTAGACTTTGTTTTTTAATTAGTCATGTAAAATGACCAAATGTTGCCTACCTCAGCTTTAAAACAAATGTAATTTACAACTACAAACATGTGGCGTATCCTGCCAACCTGGATCATGAAGTCATTCTCTTCCTCCACTTCACAGACGCAGCGCACAATCTCCTGATCGCTGGTATCCAGGGCAACAGACTCCCCGCTCAACGGCGGCGAGGCAACGTCCAAGTCGATCCCGAAGTCGTCGTCGCTCCAGCCGCAGCTGTCAGTCGACCAGTCGCTTAAACTGTCCTCGTCTACTGCGGTTGGGGTGACGGGAGAAATACAAAAGGTGAAGAGTCAAAATAAGCTCTGCACGCCAGTGTTGTGATCAGAACAATTATGTACACCAGTGGAGTCCTTTTCATGAGCACGAGCAAATCATAGAGCAAAGCAAAGCCATGGAAGCAGAAGCAGCTAGTAAGTCCAGCAACCAGAGAACACATCTTCCCTTCGACAAATACGTCGATATACGCATTTTGCAAAAATACTAAATAAAAGACACACACACACACACGTGATCCTCAAACTGTGGGTCATAATAAATTAAAAAAATTAAGGATCCATCTGGTATTAATTTTTTTTTTATACATATTTAAACGCATTTTATTTATGCTCTGTATATTTTGATGCCTCCATGCTGTCAAACGCCAACAAAAAGCCAATTTAGACACAAGAAGTGACCGCTTAATAAATTTACACAAAATGCTTATGGTTGATAGATTGAATCCAACGTGTCAGGGTAAAAAGACAGACAGATCCACACTCACATTCCTTCAGTTCACTCAGATACCCACCATCCACACGCTCTGAGTGGCCATGTCCAGACCTGCCGTGGAAGGTCTCAAATGTGTGATTGTGTGAGGGGGGGGTTTTGAGTGGGACATTCAATTTGGAGTGAAGACCCAATACTGAGATGTCAAAATTCTCCTCACTACCCGTGTGGCAGTCTGGTCACACAGGAAAGGCAAAGCACAGGCAGAAAACAATGTCAACGTCTGAAAATGGCCTACAAGCACGTTGCTAGTGGAGACAGGACGACAACAACAACAACAACAACACAGTATGGGACGCTTGTGATGAGCTAATAGTAGGCAGCATGTGGCCTGTGCGCTGCAGGAAAACCTCTAAATAATGAGGTGGAAATTACTATACATTCTGTTGAGGATTAAAATAAGGGTTTTTTGGGGAGGGGAAAAGGGGAAGTGGGGGGGTGCTGGTTTTAGGACCCGTGGCACTGCATTCCAAGTACAAGAGAAGGAAGAGGAGCAGGCTATGCTCTTGAGGTGAGAGAGGGAAGGCCGAGAGCTCTCCGGCTGGGAGGACAAACATGGAGATGCAGGCCAGCAGCAGATGTAGAGCAGCAACCCCCCCCCCCCACACACACACACACAGAAGAGAGAGGCTCAGCCACCACATCAATAAGGGGGGCAGGGGAGCAGGGGGGAGATACAGGGGAGTGAACGGAGTCCGTTGTGCTCCACCCGTAGCCATGGCAACGTCACAGTGAGTGCGCGCATGCAGTGGCGGCCAAACGGGCCAAGCTCCAGCCAGGCTCCGCCCACTTCTTACCGGACTGCGGCTTCTTCCTCCTCCTCCTCCTCCTCTTCTTGAGCTTAATGCGCAGGAAGTCTTTCTGTTTCGGGCTCTCTTTGGACGCTGAGGACGGTCAAGGGACAAGACGTAAGCCCCGTGTGTGTGTGCGTGCGACTGATTGATTCAACTGATGCAAAACGTGAAGCCCACCAACGCCACGGACACCAGAGCGGTGCCGTCGTTTAAGGCAGCGGATATGAAAATGGTTGAGTAAGCAGGGCTTCCTTGCATCTCACACTCAGACAGACAGACAGACTTCTGTCCGTCTCGTACTGACCGGGGTCAAAGCCGCTCCTCTCCGCGGCCTTGTCTTGCTGCGGGCAGCCGTTCCTGTCCAGCTGGTTCTCCTTGAACTTGTCCCTCAGCAGGGGACGCTGCTGTTGCTGCTGCTGGCTTTGGACAGCAGGGGGCGCCGACGTCCGTCTGCCCGCAGTCTTCACGTCGGTGCGGGAGGACTGAGCAGCGCCCCCGGGGTCTGGGATTCACAGGGAACATTTTATTATCCAAATAAATAGTTTAAAACGCAAATGGAATTGAAGCTGATGTAGTTTTAATTAAATTTAGAGTTGCAACAAGAGCCAGCCAAAAAGACTTTGTAAGAGTTTGTCAAATCAACCATAAACCCACCACGCTCCCTCTGGAACCTGCTGGTCTGCCGTTGCAGAACCCATTGAAACAATATGTTCTAGATGTGCATTCATATCATCGACAGGCACGGTAGATTTGACGCACGACTCTCGATTCCTCCGGCAAATCAGGAAAGAGAAGAAAACAGAAAAAAAGAATGGCGGAACTCACGCATGGAAGCAGAGATGGTGCGCCTCCTCTTGGGGCTCTCCACAGCGGGGGCGCCCTGCCTCTCTGAGGCCCGGGTGTGGATGGGGATGCGGGTGGGGCTGCCCGGCCCGCCGCCCCCCTCCCCCTCGGGCGGGGCCAGCTGCTCCTCCCCGTGGTAGTACTTCATGTGGTAGTGCAGCAGCTTGGCCTTGCGGAAGGACTTGCTGCAGCTGGGGGCGCTGCACTTGAAAGGGTTATGGTCCAGGTTGATGGACAGGACGGGCGGGGGCTGGTTCTTGATTACCCTGTACACTGCAGCGGCCAAGCAGGCAGTGGGGAGGAGGGGGCGACAAGCAGGCAGCAGGGATGGTGAGGGAGAGAGAAGGGTGAGGGGTTACCCCGTGATTAGGGCTGGGTATTGACAATACACAGCAATACGTGGGTCACGATTAGTGATGCACCCATCTTAATTGGGCTGGTAACGATTGCCAATTTTCAATCGAGCGATAACTATTTTTTTATACATAATTCACGAATTTAAGATTTTTAATCCAGGTTAACACATAAAATCAAGAAATAGCCAAGATCGGTTTTCATATCGGACGTTAGAAGGAAACTCTGACCACCACCGATCTCGTATTTTGAGTGGAAATCGGCCGATTCAGTTCCCATAGTCTCTCTCACGCGCGCGCGCACACACACACACACACACACACACACACACACAGGCTCGCAAAAGTATTCATACCCCTTGAATCTTTACACATGGTCATGTTACAACCACAAATGTAAATGTATTTTATTGGGATTTTATGTTAAAGACCAAACACAAAGTGGCACATCATTGTGAAGAGGAAGGAACATTATACAATGTTTAATAGTTATGAAAAGTAAAAGTAAAATTATGAAAAGTGTGGCATGCAAAGCCCCCCCTCCCAGTTAATACGTTGTAGGACCACCTTTCTCTAAAACTACAGCTGCAAGTCTTTTGGGGTATGTCTCTACCAGCTTTGCACATCGAGAGACTGACATTTTTGCCCATTCTTTGCAAAATTACACACACAAATTGAATTATTACCCAACCCTACTCTTTGTGCGCAAACGAGTCCATTTTTAAACCCATTAAAACTCACTTGTCTAGTTAGCAGTATCATAAGCTCAGACCTTACCGGGTCTCAATCCCCATTCCTACATACGATTGGCCTACCTATCTTTATGTCAGCCAATCAGTATGTTATAAATAAGCCAGTGAACCGGTGCAAAATGGAAACATGCCCTGTACGCTAATGTAATCGTGGAAAGAACCTCAGCTAGCAGCTGATTAGCCCGACACATTTCTACAAAGTGCAACAAACACTATGGTGGCAACTCACGGGGCTCTCTGCTGAACCGGTTGGGGTTGTGGAATCCCTGTTTTCTCACCGCTGCGGACAAAACAAAACACTGCATATTAACAGCTGAATAATAGGTATACAGTTTTTTCAGTCCTGATACCGATACTGGCACTTTTGCTATCGGCCGATACAGAGTACCGATCCCAGTGTCAAATTAAGTTTTAAGTTAAGTTGTAAAGTAAATGACAGCCAATCTCCATTTTAGGACTAAGATGCATTTTAGAAGCCTGCTGCTGATAGTGTGGCCTGGGTAGGTTAGACATGGATGATGCTTGACAGTAGACCTAAATTAATTTAATTGGATTAGCCTAGTGCTGGACGATATGGCCAAAATTGATATCACGATATACTTAATAATTTCGGTCAATACTGTATAATTCCGATATCGATATGAACAATAAAAGCCTCAGAATATTTGCACCCACAACAGTATTTCTGAAAAAAGAATTTGCCAAGTCTATTAAACCTCCTATGAAACTATATAATATTTTAGAAATGAAAAACATACAAATGAATGTTCACCTTTTGGCAAGTGTCAGTAATATTCTGGTGTGTGTGTGACTAAGCACTGTGGTCCCATGAATTAGACGTTCCACAGAAGACATTACTTACAGACTGCAAAATGGTTTGGCACCTGAAAACAGCCCATACTGCTTTTCACTGGCTGTAGTGCGAGTCGTAGTTTCTATTCTGTTCACCTTGAATACAGCTGGCAGGGCTACACTGACTTTATTCCCAAGGAGCACACATGCTCCCAAGTTAAAACAGTTAGGAGCGCAGACAAAAAAAAAAATTAAGAGTACAGCCAAAAATATGGGAGCAAAGTCAAAATTCAAACCAAGTACAACTGTTATGCAATTATTCACCTTTAGTATTTTGTTTTCATTGTATGTTAATCTCTAAACTTTTGTTTAGAGATTAGAGATTTGTTTATTGTCTGAATGGCTTGTTTTTTGACAAAGGAGAGAATATTAGGTTTGACCCATTATAAATAATAAGTAGATTTTCTTGTGACATGGTCATAGTTTTTTTTAACCACACTTTCCCCATTTCATGTAAAAACGTCTCCATATTTAATGTGGAGGTATTCAAGGTAGAGAAGGACCACCAGCGTAACTAGGCTAGATTAGAATATAGAAATGTGAGCAAAACTAATTTTGAATGGAATATATCTTTAAAAGTTAGGCTATACATATATATTATTAGAACGTCCTATTTATATTAATATCCATATGAAACGATGTATAATTTTACTGAGGTCGTAATATTGTGACGGCATACAATGTAGCTTTACTGATGTACGTTAAACACAGGTCTTCACAAAGTGGGCCTACATATTTTTTAATGTTTGCACACCAAGATTTTAAGTCGCATTTGCGAGTGAAATGGTCGCACTCTAAGAGCCCTGTGAGCTGACTGCTGCGCCCGTCATTCAGTGACAAATTTATAGCTTATCGGAAATTAGTTTAAACCGTTATCGAAAAAGTTTATATCGCGATAGATATATTGTCCAGCCCTAAATACAAACCAGCTCTACTAACATCTCCATGAATCTTTCTGCATGCATTGTTCTTTGTTCAGACTGCTGCAGAACAGCAGTCTGAACAATCCTGACACTGAAGTTCATGTGCTGTACTGCATCATGGGTAGTGTAGTGTTCATATGCTGTACTACATCATGCGTACGAGTAGCGTTCATTTCTGAGGACGGGCTACTACGCTCAAAGGAACGCAGGATACGCGCCCGGTACGCCTGGTAGCATCTTGCGGACGCGTAGTTAAAAGAAAGTATATTGCGCGCTTAAAGCTGAACCTCTGAACTGGAATGTATCCTAGTGGTTGAAACCAGCATTGCAGAGAGGAGAATTCCACACCTCCCTCCACCACACACACACACACACAGCTGTCCCTTGACAAGCCAAACATCTCCTCGCATTCCACTTCCTGTTCTCTGTGAGTGTTGAGAGAAGAAAGCCCTGGCTCCATAAAGAGCAACATAAAGCAATGTGGCGAACACCGCTCACACAAAGTGTAGTACTAGCAGAGGACTCCGCTTTGCTTCACAATGCTTTTCAATGTGAGTCGGGCACCGTCAAAGGATGTTGTTTGGTTTTTAGCAATCTTTCTGGAAATGACCCTGCCTTCAAATGTGTCTGTGTTCCAGGTGGATCATCGGTGCAGCTGTTGTGAATGCATTCTACTCCCCGAACAGGAACCAGATAGGTAAGACCTTTGGTGTGAGTCACAGGCTGCGAGCCAATAGGATGCTAATTGAGTGGAATGACATGAAGTATCCAAGTGATGATAAGAGCTGTTCCAGCCAATATGCTTCAATTCCTTTCCTGTATCCTTAGTGTACACTGGGTCATCCTTATGAAAGGAGAAAATGCCATGGCAGCAATATTTACAAATAAAACAAAGTATCTACCTGTCTGTCTGTCTCTCTGCCTGTTTGTCTCTCTGTTTGTTTGTCTGTCTATCTGCCTGTCTCTCTGTCTCTCTGTCTGCCTCTCTGTCTGCCTGTCTGTCTATCTGCCTGTCTGTCTGTCTCTCTGTCTGCCTGTCTCTCTCTCTGTTTGTCTGCCTGTCTGTCTCTCTGCCTGTCTCTCTGCCTGTTTGTCTGTCTACCTGTCTGTCTGTCTCTCTGTCTGCCTGTCTCTCTCTCTCTCTGTCTGTCTGTCTGTCTGTCTGCCTGCTTGTCTGCCTGTCTGCCCAGTGTTTCCTGCAGGCATCCTGCAGCCTCCATTCTTCAGTAAGCAGCAGCTGCAGGCACTGAACTTCGGGGGCATCGGCATGGTGATTGGTCATGAGATCACTCACGGGTTCGACGACAACGGTGAGTCACAGCTAAGTGGGACCGTGGGACCGTGACCCCCCCCCCCCCCAG